>PYHW01010670.1:4094631-4127064 GCA_013186435.1 Turdus rufiventris
GTGGGTTTGCCCGCCCGCCTCTGGAGGTGCGGCCGGCGGCACGGCGCGGCGAGCGGGCTGCCGCGGGAGGCGCACGGCGGCGGCGGCGGTGGTGGCGGCGGTGACCGCGTCCGCAACCCGGGCCGCGGAGGGGCCGGCGGGGCTCCTTGCTGCAGAGCCAGATGTGCGGGACGCGGGGCTGCGAGGGGTCGGCGGGGAGGTGCTGGGGGCTGCCGCCGCCGCTGCTGCCGCGGCCGGCGGGGAGCCCTTAGCTGTGAGGGAAGCGGGGAAGCCGTGTCGGGAGCTGTTATTTTCTTCTCCTCCTTCCTTTGCCTTCCCTCTTGTCCCTCCTCCCCCTCCTCACCAAAACCGGGAGAGGAGGCGTGTTCGGTGCCTTGCTGCACCGGTTTTGCTTGGTTTGTTGTTGCAGGGTTTGGTTCGCGGGGTGGCTGGCTTTTTGCTTTTTTTCTCTTTTCTCTTTCAACCTCCCCGCCTTCTCCCTTCCTCTCCTTTGGCCCATCGCATGCTCGGATCCGGCTGGATCCTTCCTTTTATTTTCGGCGGTGCCTCTCGGAAGGGGGAAGGGAGAGCTGGGATGAGTGCAGCTTGACGCACAGGCGAGGAGCGGGGGGGCACCGCCGGCAGCTGCAGCGGTTCGTGGCCGCAGGGTGCGGGTGAGGAGCGGAGAGAGCGAGGGGCTCCCTCGGTGCCTCCCCCTTTCTTCGCCCCTGTCCTTCCTCCCCTCCTCCCTCTCTCCCTCCCCCATCCGTCTCCTGCCGGGTCCGGCTGGGAGCGTGTGTGCAATATCCTACGCTGCAAGGTGTGTGTGTGTGCGCGGAGCAGAGGGAGGGAAGGACTCGCGAGGAGCCGGGGCTGCCCCGGCCCCCCCTATGTGAACCTCCCCGGGCGGCTGCATGGCGATAGACCGGCGCCGTGAGGCGGGCGGCGGGGGCCGGCCGCTGCCGGAGGAGAACGGCTCGGTGCCGGGGGCCGTGGGGGGGGGCTCCGCCGCCCCCCCGGGGCCGCCCCCCGCCAACGCCGCCGGGGCCGAGATCCAGGCGGTGCCGGTGCCGCCGCCCGCCGCCCCCTGCAGCCCGCTGCTCCTCGACTATGACGGCTCGGTGCTACCCTTCCTTGGGGGGCTGGGCGGCCGGTACCAGCGGACCCTGGTGCTGCTCACCTGGGTCCCGGCGCTCGTCATCGGCTTCAGCAAGTTCTCGGACTCCTTCCTCCTGGACCAGCCCGACTTCTGGTGCCGGGAGGCGGACGGGCAGGGCAACTGGAGCGGGACCTTGGCGCCGATTCATGCCAACCACAGCGGCAACGGGAGCGTCTTCCCCACGCCAGGGCTGCCCACCCCCGAGGGGGGCAACGCCAGCGAGTGCGACTGCCGCGAGTGGCACTACCGCATCAGAGCCGGCCTCGTCCAAAACGTCGTGAGCAAGGTGAGAAAGGCGACTTCCCTCGGCCCCCCTCCCTGTCCAGCCCTCACGGCTGGACACCCTCTCTTTCCAAGGCAAAGGGAGCCGCTGGACACGATACGGATCTCTCCTTGCGTGCTGCGGCTGGGTCGGTCAAGTGCCCCTGGTTAGCGTCCCACCCGGAGAAAGCCAATCCCGCATTCCCTCCCGCTGTGTCACACCAGGTGTCCAGCTTGTGGGCTTGTACCCGCGCACTGGTTGCAGCACTAAGCCGCAAAGTTATGCGCTGAAACGGGATCCTGTGTGTCTCTTTGGGTTCCTGGTACTGTTCTGCTGTCTCTGGGTGTCTGTGGGAAAGATGCTGTAGGCGTGAGCCCCAGCCGATAAGGGGAAAGGGTTGCAAAGAGGGCTCCAGCTGATCTTTATGCGAGTATACTAAAGCAGCTTTTTTGGGGTTGATTTTTGGGGAAGGTGAAGAAACGCTGACTGTTTTGAGTAAAATAAGATGAAAGTTCTCCCGAATTCCTCCGGTTCTGTACTTAGTCTCTTGAAAACTGTTTTGGCACAGCAATTAAAGAAATGTCTCACAAGTTGTTTTACTCCAGAAGCAGAAAGTGCATGCTGCTGTGTTTTGTGTTTCCCCATGTAATGGCTAAAGTGGAAAATGTCTAGTGAGGAGACTGTGCTGCTTTCTGCTCTTGCTTCGTATTTGCTGAGTAGTGCATATAAAAAAAATCGCTTTCCCTTTTCACCTGAAAGCTTTTGCTCGGTTCTAGTATCGGCTCTGCAAAACCCCCGCAGGCTGCAGATGGGCCTTATGGATATTAACAGGCAGCTGTAGTTCCTGGAAATGTAAAATGAAATGGTTACACCAGGGAAGTAGTTCCCTTAATCTCAAGACCCCCTCCTAAGATCAGCAAAAATTACTTCCTGCCTGAGAGCAGTGTTTTCGCTTAACTGTGTTTATCTAGTTGGGCTAAAGAAATGAGGTAACAATCAGATGAACAACATAATTGTGCTTTGGTCAGCCAGCACGCACTTATATTGAATCATTGAAAATCATTTCGGTTTCTCTTTGTGTCCCTTGAAAGAGTGTAACAAAAGAGCAACAGGGAAAAAGCAAATCCCTCAATAGCTTGAACCCAGAATGGATTAAAAATGAAGGTAACCCAGCTACACTCCTTTAATGAGAGAAACATAGCCACATGTTGGATCTGAATTGTTTGTGATATAGAAATGTATAAGAAAATTAGACTTTAAGAAGGTCAGATTTTCTTCATTTTGTATCCAGAGACTGAGCTATTCATATGTTTGGGGGTTTAGCACTGAAGCTTTAGCATGAAAAAGGTATCTTGAAATATTTTTTCAGTCTAAACTTTTAAAAAATTTTTGGAAATGTTTGAATCTTTTGAAGGTCGTCATCAGGTTGGCCACAAAAGGTCAAGGGAGAGTTAGTTTGCTGTCTTGCATGCTTCTTTAGAGATAATAAAAAAAGTGTTCTTTGGAAGAACTTGCAGTAAAGGGCAGATCAATTTTAAGGGATAAACAAACATCTGTGGCCCCTGCTGTCTTGTTTTGTATTAGAAAGAATAATAATCATCTTTTGAGACTACGGGTTTTTCCAGTGTGGAGTTTTCATTTTTATTGTATGCTCACTTCCAAAAACCTGGCAGCTTTTTTGCTTTGATTTGTAATCCCATGTAATTATAATTAGACTGTTTTCTCAAGGTCAGGATTCCTCCTTGTTCTTTGGTTTTGTTTTAGGGGTTTTCTGGGTGGGTGTGCTGGCTGTTTTTATTCTAATGAAGAAAGAGAGGAAAAAGCCAGAGAGAAGATCATCATTGCTTGATCTGGACTTCATTTCTTATCAGTCCCCAGGAGCTCTGATACTGTGGGAGCAATTCTTGTAACCACTGACTCCTCTTGCATGCATCTCATTGTCCTTTGTGAGAAAGAGCTGCTCTGGATGAATTAAAGAAACTGGATGTTCAGATCACCCTTAACTCTCCTGAAAAATACATTTATTTCTGTAATGTATTATGCAATGTTCTCATCTTTCTAAATAGAGTTTTATTAAATCTTAGTCTAATATATGCTCATCTGTGTAGTAGCCAGGGGTTATATTGAAATATCATAAAGAGAGCCAAAAGTATATTAATAAAAAATGTACTTTTGTTTGGCAAGTAAATCCTCTTGTACTTACCTTCACTGATCTGAGCTAATAGCTGCTGGATGTTCCATTGTTGCTTTGTATTCAGAAACAATGAAACAATTCTGGTTATTTAGCACAAATCGTATTTGATGTGGGTGCATATGAAACATCACTGTTCCCACCGTTCCTCAGGGGCAGGATAGCTGTCCTTAAACTGCCTTAAGTTCCACTGCCTCTATAGCCTCTCTTCTAATGGTATGCCCTTCAGCAGATGCTGTATCCCCATCCAGGCATTCTCAGCCATCCCTTCCCTGGTGCCCATTTTCTCCCAGCCTGTGTCATGCTTGGGATTGATGGAGTGGAGGTCTTGCTCTTTCCAGCCCTTTCAGTGCTTTGTTCAGCCCCACTTTTCTGTTTGCTGGAGCCAGGGGTGGCCTTGCACCTTTCTTGAAGACTGGCACTGCCGTGTTAGATGCTGTCATTATCCTGACCTGCTTGACTGAGTCACTGGGAACGGTGCTTTTTATAGTGCTGCCAGTCATTAGAACTGGAAATGGTAATAAAGGACATAGCGCTTATTATTTACCACTGCTGAAACACATGTAGTGAAGAGGTCAGATGCATAATTTAACCACAGGGATTCCAGTGGCCCTGTTAAATCACCCTTCTGAGCTAATGTCCTGACTTGGCACATAAATCTTGGTCTTTAGCTTGGTTTGTGCGTAAATATCTTCCCTTAGCACATTTCACTTGCAAGGCTTTTTCACTGCTAAATGATTCTTTGAAGATTTTCATCTATTCTTTGTCACAACATCAACATCACCATACTGTTATAAACAGAGTGCGTATATATTTCTTGAGAGGTATATCCTAAACCAGCCCTTAGACAGAAGGCTAGTTTTGATTTTTGTTTTTTTGTTTTGCTTTGGTTTTTTTTTAAGTGTTTTTAATGGTCCAGGTATCATCCCACCAGTGTCCAAAGGAAGGATTCTGAGACACACTTTTGAATTTTTTTTCTGTGGGGAAACCTGAGATCTCCTTTTAGCCATTTGTTAAGTGGTACTTCAGGTAAATTGTTACTATTAACACAAGGAGCAACATAGTGACAACTAAACATATGTAGCCAAGAGGCTTAGCAGGAAGCTGAGGGTGTGCTCAGCCGGGACTTTCCCAACTCTCTCGCTAACTTCTTCAGTGCTTGCATCTTCTGACCATCTGCAAAGCCAGCTGTTATCTTGGGACAACGTTTTCATGGAAGCTCTTAGTTACAGGATTGATGGCTGTTGGTTTTTTCACTCCGTTACTAGGATGACCCATCCTCTGTGTTTGATTGCATTAAGTGGTGGGGTTGTTTGCTGTTCTGCATGCTAATTTGTATAATGGAGACCAAAAGCTGGTGATGGACAAGGACTGGGTTTGATTAAATTGCAGAGGTTGATGGCACATCATCCTTCTGTGTGCACTTGGAACGTTCCACATCATTCCACCTCTTGGGGTTGGCATAAGAGGGAAGTGGTTAGTTGAAGGCTGCATTTTAATCACTTGGAGTGATTATGTAATAATACTTCATGTGTAGTCACAAGGGAATTCCTGTTGTGACTGCTTTTATGCTCCAGATGCCTTGTTTTCCTGCAATGCTGTTCTCTTGGCTCTCAACTTCCCACTTGATTTGGGTTGAGTCATCTTCTTTCCAAAGCGACGTGGTAATCATTTTACCTATTTGCCACTGGTTCAAATATTCTCATGCCAATTTGGCTGAGCCTCTAGCAATTTGTCCTTGCCAAAACAAGCAGAGCTGAAGTCAGAGGAGCCAAATGGTCTGGGGGCAAGGATGTCTGAACTTGGATTGATTTGGTCTGTGACTGGTGCCCTTTGCTCCTGCAAGAGCAAATGTCTGTGCTTGACAAGTCTTCCTTCTCCTTGCTTTTATTGAAGTTCTGGCACTTGTCTGGGGACACCTCCATCTGATTCAGCTTCTTAGCCTGATAGAAAACTTCCTCTTAAAAGAATTTTTGTCTTCTTTTCCTGGATGTTCTATTGGGTTAATTGAAGTTAAATTGTTGTGTGCAGTAACATGTGCTTTAGTCTGTGGTGTGTCCCGTGGGATTATTGCTGATATCTGCAAGTAGCCAGAAATTATAAACAAATTTCTTTGTGATAATAGTGATGATGAATTTGGCACAGCTTGCAGAATAATATTTCTTGGGCTAGAGGGTAGGTGTACATTTTAAATGGACTTTCAGAATATAGTTATTAATTACTTTGAAGAGATCACTCTGACAAGGTCCTTCCCAAAATAAGAACTGTGTCACCCTTATCTCCTCCCATTTGTGCCTCTAATCTCATTTGTTTCTGCATATTCTCCAGTTGGCTGGTCTCTGCAAAGAGACTTTAGAAATGCTGATGCTTCTTTTTTTTTCCCTGCAATTGACAGGATTTGTCTTGTCAGTGTTAGTTCCTGGCTGACTGGCTTCTACTTAGTCCCAAATCAATGAAAACCTTGAGTTATTGTACCCACTGCAGTAGTTGGGTCAGAAGTGGCAATATTAAAGCTACTACATCACTTTGTTTCCACTGAGCATCTTGAAGGGGGTGTAGGGACCTGCAAGGCAGAGACTTGCAATGGGCAGAAAGTCTGTTCTAAATTTCTTTCAGCCAAGGCTTCGGAATGACTCTCAGCTTCTAATGGGTGCTGAAGGTGTCAGCAAGTCCCTGTGCTCAGAGGTATCCAGAAATACTGCTAGACCAGAGCAAACATCTACTACTATTTCATTTCATGGCTTCCTCAGCTATGCAAGAGATCCCAAATTATATTTTTTTCCTTCTTCCCTCTGCAAACTATCTGATAAAGAGTCTTCAGATTTGAAATTTTTTTTTGTTAAAGAGGAGGCAAAGGAGAGCTGTTGGCTTGTCCTGCTGCAGCTGCCCTGGTGCCTGCTTGCACACACTGAGCGTGGTGACAGAGCCTCCCGATTAGCAGGGCACAGGTGAGCAACACCCTGAAAGAACAGGGCAAGTTTCTGGCTGAGTGGCATCAAGGAAGGGGATGGCTGTTTTGGGACCAGCATCTGCAGCTTCCCATGTGAAGAACTATCCTCTGCCTGCAAACAGTAAATAGTCTGATGTTTGAAATAACCAAGTATGATATCACAAGCCTTCTTGTTTAGTGAGCCTGGATACTGGTTTTACTTATTTGAGGGTGTTATGTACTGGCCAAAACCTTTTAAAGCAGTTGGTCTAGAAAACAGAGACTGGATCAAGACCAATACTGAGATCAGAACTCACGTAATTTTGGTTTTTTGTCTGACATGGATTCTTTTTCACTACAGGAAATGTACATGTAGTTCATGTGTATTATCACCCTTAAGATAAAGTGTCTCAGTTACAGGAATCTGATTTCAACTTACCATAAATAGTTTGTAGCATTGCTGCAACTAGCAGTAATCCTTCAGGAGGGTAATTCCATATTGAAATCTCTTTAAGACATTCTCAGCTTTTCAAGGCTTGCTACTGAGTCTTTCATGTAAGTCATTCTTTGTGCATATGTCAAATAACCGCCTTTATTTTTTAATTTTTTTTTAACCTTCTGGATGGACGTGATGTTTGACATGCTTGGGATTTTGTTTGGTTTTGTTTCCACTCCCTAACACATCCTGTATCTCTGTCACGTAATTTAAATATACCGACCCTGCCCATGTTGTGACAGAAATTGCTGGCTGTGGTGAATGTTTACCAGTTGTGCAGGCAGTCTAACCCCAAATTTCTGAAGTGCACTAACAGTTTTACCTCTTTTTACACTGGCTACAAGACTGTAGTTATAAAAGGTGACCTCGTGGTTTTTTTTAAGCATTTGTCAAAGAAAAGAACTGGCACTCAGGAAGGCATGTAATATGGAGCCAGTTCTGGAGACATTGAGATGAGGCTTACAGGACAGCCAAACTTCAGGGGTTCATTTCTTAATGAAACAACATCTGGAATAGCACAGGATTTATGATTTTCTTGAACTTCAAAACTTCTGCCATACTGATGGAGAAAAGTCTTAAATCTCATCAAATCAGTTCTAGAGAGCTGCTAAATTTAGAAAATGCTGAAAGAGATGCTGTGCTTTTGGGTACCTCATCTTTTGTTTTCTTTGTCAGTCTATTTGTTCCTGCCTACCTGGCACCCCTGCTCAGGACAGCTACTCTCATTCCCTCCCTCTCTCCCTTCCTTTCATATTCCTTCCTCTTCCCGCTCTTCAGCGCAGCCAGGCTGGCGCTGGCTTACCCGCAAGTAACTGTGGAATTAATTAGGCTGAGATCTTGCTACAGAACAAAGGACTGAGGTTTGCTGCAGACAATGTGTAGAAGATCAGAGTAGCCTGTTGTAGGAATATGCTGCAGCTTAGCAGCAGTGCTGATTGTTCAGTTCTTGCACTGAATTCCATTAAAATAGCTTCTCTTCGGTTTTGGTCACCTTAACTCAAATGTGTGCTCAGCTCTCATAATGTAATTTATTTTTATAATTTTTCCCAGCTGACTTTTGACAGCAGATGGCTTTGTGTGCGTTCTGAATTCCCTTTTAAAGTCAAAGAGGGAGGAAAGAACCTGAAGGAAGGAGAAAGGAATTTCAACACTCTTTCAGCCCGTGTCATCAGGGTGTGCTGCAGAGGTTTCCAGGCAAACCCCATTTCAGTGTCTGATAACTGCTCAGCACTACTGGAGTTGCTCTGGTCCACACCCAGTCTTGGTGCTGGGGAGCCTGTCCCAACACCAGCCTGTAAAAACTGGCAGGCAGCAAGGATTAATGCGTGTGTTGGGTTGTTCCTGCTGATCCATGCCATGTCATACCTGCTGGGAACATGCAATAGGTTTGTAGCTATTGTCTCAAAGAAGGATCAGTGCTGTGCTTGGTGTGACTGGCATGCTTGGGGTGGAACCTCCTGCCTGTTCTGTGAGCTGATGAGGAGAAGGTAAATGTGCTATAAGCATGATGGGCTGCGTAGGAAAGTTCAGCGTGTAGTCCAAGGTTTTATTAGCATTTTAAAATTTTTTTCTTATAATCTGGGAAAGCCCCAGTTGCCAGTTGCTACACTGAAAAACAAGAACAAAAGATTAGGTGAGTGGATGTATCCTGATCCTCATTTCTGGGATGCCTATCTAGGTCCCCCAGGAGCAAAGCTATGAGAATCAGGAATGCTGCTTGTGGAATGCAGGGAAGCGGTATGTTCCAGCAGCAAGTGATTTATAGTTACCCTTGTGCATTGTTTTCAGAGCAGGGTGGTCTGGTTCCCTAAAAAAGGTCCTTTGCCTCCAGACAGTGGTGTAGGAATTAATTTTGGCCCAAGTACTATCTCCCTGCTACTCTGCAGAACTCTGGAGCTGCCTGTTTTCCTCCTGGCCTTCAGGCCAAAGTCCATGATCATGCAGACAGTGTTGCAATGTGCACACTCAAAAATATTATTAAGGATAGGGACTGTAAATTAAACAGTAAGACCTTTTCCCTACTGTGTCTTCCAGGGCTGTGTAAAATGCTGTCTGCTTGAACAATACAAGCTTGACAGACCAGTTTCACCTTCGGATTTGTAAACAAGTGGAGTATTTTTCTCCCTTCTTCCCTACATTTAATATTTATTTAGGTCTGAACTAATACCAGACCTAGGGGTTTTCCCCCTCTTCTTTTCTTCTTGCCTGAGTTGTAATAGTCATAGTTTGCAAATGATGACAGGGCAAGGTCACGGCAGCAAAAATTGCGTGTCAGAGTTAAGGTGTCTGATCTTTTTATCTAAGGTGGCAAGTATTTCTTATGAAGAATAACTTTCCGCTCTTATCTTTAGCCTTCTCCATTTTAGAATTTTATGCCATGCTTTTGGTTTTATATCCCTTGATTTAAAAAAGCCCAGCAAGATAGTAAACTAGGTGTTGCCATGTCAGCCCTGTCAAGCCTCCAACATGTTTTGTCAGCTTGAAAAATACTAGTCCACAAAGCATTAACTTATTTTTGATAATGAGATGATAGTGAATGTTAATATTTAACTATGATGTTGCAGGGGTTTTTACACGTGGTTTCTATTTACAATGCTTACTTAGAGAAGTTCAAAATACAAATTTGATAGCTAGTTTAACTTCTCCAGTTTGGTTGTGAAGTCAGTCCCAGCAGCACGCACCTCATCCAGAATAAACGTGGTTGTCGGCTGGAAACTGAGGAATGGTACTCAAATGCCACTTTTCAGTCTGTGTGTCTCAGTCCTAGGGATGGGTGTGGTTGCTCCTGGTCTTTTCATGCAGCCGGAGGGAGGCAAACAGCTGCAAGGTCTTACAGCAAAGACTAGGTTGAAAATTAAAGTCACTTATATGGAGAAGTCTTCTAATCATGTCAGAATGCATGTAGAAAAGCTACTTAGTTGCAGCACAGAGATGCAAAAAGAGATATTGAAACATCCTGATGCTACTTTGTGGAAAATTATTAATGTAGTATTATGGATACTGTGCAGGAAAGCTTCAAGCAAGATTTTGTATCTTCCAACTCTTTGATGTCAGATGACATTATGGAGTTGGGAAAAACTAAGCAGATCACATCAGCTGAGAAACAAGTTAGTTGACTAATCTGTGGATAGTGAAGGCTGAGAAAGATCTAAATGTCTCAGAATAAAGGGAACTCCTACTGAAAATAAAAGTAGTGATGAAGAGGTGGGTGGTACATGGATGCTACTAAAGTTGATTTAATCATGTTGAGTATGCAGAAGATTATCATATGATTAGCAAATAATATTTTAATTGTTAGCACATTAGCAATTATTATTTACTTAGCAAACTTCTTTCTTCCCTCTCCCATTGGGGAAAAGAAACAGATCTGTGATGAGAGCAAGTTTGGGAATAGAAGAGCTAATTGCTCCTGACTAAAGTGTGAAGTTGAAGGCCAGCTGAAATTTTTCAGTTCTGCAGTGTCTCAGGGGATATTATCTTGAGATTTTCTTGGCGTGTCCAGTGGAGAGCTTGGAGGGTCTTTTTTGCTTATGGTATAGATTAAGGAATAGTTTAGTTCAGAACACTAAATTTAAAATCTTTTCCAAGTTAGTTTACTGGCATTGTAATGGAGTCAATATGTGTCTTTTGCATATTTGAAATTCTGAGCTTGTTTTGTGACTGCAGTATTGCTTGAGCCTTCTCTTCATGCTGGGGATATGTCCCTTAAAGGTGAGCCATGATTGAAAGGCTTTAGAAAGGCCTTTCAGCTGCCTGGGGTGGAATGGGGCCATGCACATACTGCTTGTGAGCAGGACAGCATCTCCCTGTGGGGCACAGTGGGCACATCCTACTTACTTGGAGGTAATTAATATAAGGGGCATTGTGTCTCTGCCTGTCCAGTTTCATGCAGCTTGAGGAAACCTGTGCCTTAGGTTTTCCATTGTGATGACAGAGTCAAAATTTTCACACCAGGAGGAAGTGCTGTGTTCTGTGTCGGTGTTCACACAGTAATGCGTGGCACCAAGCCTTTGTGCTTTATTTTTAAGGCTGTAATACCAGACTAAAAAAAAATGCACTTAAAAAAACTAATGCAGAAATTACACAGCTAAGACGTGCATATCAGCAAATTGTGGTTTTGAAGGAGATGTATTTCAGCAACTTAAACTATGTTAAACTCCAGAAACCATCAAGGAAACTTGCGAAGTCCATGGTTATGCAGTCCTGTACTATTTTGTGGGGATGGAAGCTGTTTTCATAGGTTCATATTATGCTGCACAATCTAATTATATCTTTCTTGGAAGACAGCTAAGCACATGTCCCCCAGCTCATGTGCCACCCCCTCTTTTTCCCCCCACTCCTCTCCCTCCCCATGTCTTCAAAACCTTTGTTTTGGTGATAGTATCAAAAGTAGTTTCTTTGCTTTACTTTTCAAATGGTGCGTTGCCCAGGTGGTCAGTCATGTCTGTAGTCAAAACAATCTGACAATTTCCGTGTAAGTGACCTCGTGTTTACTGTTCACAAGTCATTTTTCTGGGCTGCAGTTTTTCCTTGTCAGGTGTCTACTGTGGTCAGAAATGGTTTATTGGTTTCTGAGAATGAAAAGTACAGCGAATGTTGTTTCCACTGTAAGAAAAACAAATTGGATAAGAAGCTGACCCAAACAAGGCTGGCATCTGTTGAGTTAGCAAGCTCCAGTGTCTGGGGATAGGGACCTGAGTTTTGCTAGGAGTGGGCAGATGTTGAGCTAAAGGTCATACTGTGGTACTAGCAATATTTTTCCTTGACACCTGAGTAAAAGTTCTGGCAAATCTGGATGATTATAAACCTCTCAAAATACCAGTGTGTACTTGTTCAGTAAAAGTGTTGAAGTATTGAGGTTCTAAGCATTTAGGCACAGGTCAAAGATTTCAGCAAAAGCATCCACTTAGGATAAAGCTGAACAATGTTAGATGTACTTGGCTTTTAGAGGTCTAGCATCGCACAGAGAGGAAGTAGCTGGAAATTCAGGTGTTGACTGTGTGTTGGGTTGGGGCATTCCACCGTAGGTGTGGTTTAGGTTTGAGTGGCTGTTCAAAGAAAACAAACAACAAAACCTCTTAATAGCTGGTTTGTTGTTTTTCTTGCATGTTGTGTTTTTTAATGGCTCTTCTAGTTTCCAGTCCACTTGTGTCTGATTAAAAACATAAGCAAAGTTGTCACTTGGAGAGGTTTGGTTCTGAATGTGGCTGGTATAAAAAAATAATAATTTTTTCTTTTTTTTTTTTTCTTCTTAAGTCTTGAAGGATTAATTCTGTTAGTTTTATACTCTATTTAATGTTCTTATTTTCAAATGTGATATTGATATTTCCACCCAGCTGATTATACTGATGGTCACAAAAATGCCACGTGTTCTCAAGAACACTTTATTGACACTTAAACTGCAGACTGGGAGTACTTTGCCCAGCTGTGATCCCAAAGGAGAGGCCTTACTCTGAACCCTGAAGGTTAAATAGTTTAAATGCTCTCATGTTGCCGTGGCTGAGAAGGAGATACAGAGATGCCGGTGACACTGAACCCCCCCAGCTTTGGGTGTTGCGGTTGGGCTGGAGCACCCCTCTGGGAGGCTTCTGCAACCTCCCTTGTGTGATTTTTCTGCACACTTATTTTCGGTAGAGTTGAGCATCATACCACTTTCTGGATCTCATGCACTTTCTTTAAGATTAAATGCTGCCAGAGTGTCGTTTTTTGCTTGGGGCTGAGAAAGGGAGAACAGAAATTTTGTCCTTTAGCAGTCTAGAGGGAAATCTTGGTACAGTGGTGTCCAGTGGCTCTAATTATGAGTATTACTCAGATTATTCAGTTCTGTGAGGTATATTGTATGAGAACTAGTGATTGCCTTGCTTTCCTATTTGTTTTTGGGGTTTTTTTAATAGTGCTTGGTTTTCTGATCTGGAGCTTTACCTCCGGGAATAAGTACCTGCAGACTGTTCTGCCTTTTTTAATGCATATTTTATGAGAAACTGGACTGTATTTTCTTATTATTCTTTTTTAAAATAACTTTGGTTCAGGTCATTGGGGTTTTTAGGAAAAAAGCCACTCTACTATAATGTGATGGCTTCATAAATTTAAAGTCTCACTGGGTAATGTGTTTGTATAGAATATGGATTCTAGTTCTACGCAGGGTAAATTGACAGGGTTTGGTTATAAAAGGATGAAACAGGAAGGAGAGGACCAAAGGAAAATGAGACCAAACATACCTCAGTGCTGAAGAATCAATTCTTATTTTCAGTTATTGGTCCTAAAATTGTTCCCTAATGAACAGGCAGGCTGGTGACTTTTCCCCAGGCAGGGTTTGCTGCTGCTGTGGCATCCATGATACATAGAGGACAAGGCTCCCCAAGTGCGACCTTCACTCAAGGAATTGGGAGGTCATAGGTGGCGTGTGAGGCATCAAGATGGAGAGTGAGGAGGCTGACACAGCAACCAGGTGCTGCCTGGCTGGGGAAGGACCAAGGCTGCAGCTTCATTTCTGGCTTAAGGCTTCCGAGGCAGAGGTTTTGATGATCCTCTGGATCTTCTCTTATTGCTGAAATCACTGCAGAGAGCAGTCAAAGCAGAGCTACAATCCATCTGCAAACTCTTTGGGGAAGGGGGTGCTTTCTTTGAGCAGCAATCTGAGCATTGAGTGTTGGAAGCACACTGTGAACCCACAGTGAGGGAAGAAGGAGGTGTGTCCAGTTCCCCTCTCATGGGCTTTTTGTGCCAGACTGGGTTAGTGTTGTGCCAGAGAATCTCTCCTGCTTTCTCATTGCTTGTTTTTAGGACAGAAGGGTCCGCCTTGCATATCTCATGGTATGGTGGTGAAGGTAGAATCAACCAGATCCTCAACAGGAATCTTACCTTTTTCCACTGGTACCACACCTAAGCACATTGTCAGTGTGCTTAGGTACCACAGATAGCATTATGGCCACTGCAGCACAAGGGCTTTTGAGACAAGAGCCCTTAATTCAGACAGCTTGTGTTTGTAGCTACAAACATACAGCAGACCTTAGTTTTAAACCTTATAGCAGGGCAAATACTGAAGCACTGCATGAGCCCTGCCCAGGTTTTCACCCCTTGTAAAGAAGTTACATGATGGTTACTATTTGGGTGGGTTGCCTTTTGCCAGCTGTCTTCCCAAGCATCCCACGTTTTAAATAGTCCTCCATCTCGCCATGAATTATAGTGAGTCACAGCATGGGTGGTGACTCACTGATACTCGTTAAACATTAGGCTCCTGAAGGTGTGACTCCTCCAGTTTTGACCACAATATGCTGCCACAACATGAAAAAATGCTTCCAATATGTTGCACATCTGCATAGGTGGAAAATTCTCTATGTTGCTGTACTGCTATGAAAAAAGTTTTGTTCTTTAATGTTTCTTTTCCACCAGCATATTTTAAATGTAATTATTTTTGGCTTGGCATAACAATATAGTTCTTTTTGTTTAGCAAGTCACTTTATCTGATCTCTTTCTTGTATTGGGAGGATGGATGGAGGACAGAAAGACATACAAAACCCAGGGGCACACGGAGAAATCCCAGGGAAAGTTTAGAAACATTCTTTCTTCAGACTCAGCACTGTCAACTCCCAAGTGGAATACTAGGGGATTCAGCCAGAGCAGTTATAGGATTTAATGGTCTCCCTGCTTGTAGCAGATTAATCTACCCTTTGCAAGAGGTGGTAGGGGATTACTGTCCAGTCTCCAGCCAAAACAATCTCCCAGTGCAGATTTACTTGGACTGCCACTCGAACTGTCATCAGCTCTGCCCACCTGACTGTTTTGTTCTGCAGGGCCATGGGAGCTTGTCATTCCTTTCTCCTTGAAACAAATCTGAGTGTCGTCTTTGCAGGATGCTTGGAGCAGGACCTGCCACAGCTCTGGCACAGCTGTGCCATGTGGGCACAAGTCAGCTCTCTCTGAGCCCAGGCGTATGTAAGGGAAGAGGCAGCACTGATGTTGTATGGAGATCCCTCCTTTATTTCTAGCTCTTCAAAGCTGAGGCTTTTTATGGAGAAGGGAAGGGGGAGCACAGGTCTCTGGCAAAATCTGTGTTTTCAGCATGACAAAGCTTTGCTGGCTTGCTCTGCTGCTATGTTAAGATAAGTGGGGATGATACGCTCGCTATTAAATCTGTATTTTGTCCTATTAATGTCATCTTCACCTGAGGCTGCTTTAGACTCCAGCATCCATTTTTCTTCTCTCTCCTTATTCTCATCTCCCTTTGCAAGTTGAATGCCCTGGTGGCGCCTACCACTGTCCTGCCAAATTTATTTTGGCTAACTGCTTCATGGTGACCACTCTCTGGTTGTGATAGCTGCCAGAGGAGAAACCAGGATGTAATCCAGCTCTTAGTACTGAGCAAGTAATCTGGGGTCATGGCAGATTCTCCGGAACTGTGTATTGAGGCAACTGTTGATATATTTCACTATTTGTGTATTTACAGATTTGGATGGTTTTGCAGATATTTTGGGAATGTCAGGGCCTGCCTGGTCTGTCAAAAGTCTCCCCATGTGGGCTTGGGGGATCAGCTCTGATTTCTGCTGGCCTGCAGTGAATGCTTAACAGAGGGCAGGAAAGGGCCAGATGCAGGGTTTGCAAGGAAATACATGTTTTTATTTTCAGAGCAGCTGGGGAGTTGGACAATAGCCTCAAAACCAAACAACTTATCTGCAAGTCATCCTTTGTTTATCGACAGGAGTGGGTGTGTTTTGGGCACCACGGAAGGACAAACTGATAGAGTGACTTTTCTCCTGCTTTTAAACCCTTGCTTTCCCTGCCAGTGTGCCAGGAGGGGTTGACATCTGTTGTCCTGGGTTGGAATTTCATAACAACCCTTCATGAGATTTTGGCTCTTCCAGCCACGAGCCTTTGCCTAAGTGTAATCTGGTACTGCACGTTCCCTGCCTGGGGCTTATGCAAGGGCCGGCTATCATCGGCTAGCAACAGCAAGCTGTGAAAATGGAAAGGCACCAGGATTACCTCCTTTTTCTTTTTGCACTTGGACAACACTACTGTTCTTCTGACATCAATTGATATTAAAATGAATGATTGAATTTTAAAACCTGCTCTTGTATAAATATGACTATTTTTAATAAACTTAATTTTTTATCTACAAACAAAAAAATGATTTCTCAGATTTAAGCAGCACATACGACTTCTGGATTGTGAAAATGAACTTGGAGAATTTTAAAGGCTGCCTCTGCCTCAGATGTATCTTCTGAGTTTCATTTAGTTTGAAGCTTGTCTGGGCAGATATTCTTGTTTGCTAGCTGGAGATTGGTTCTAGAATTGCTAGTATTAGTAATTGCATTTCCTCTCCTTGCTTCTGAAAAGTCAACAGTTTTGGAGAGCAATCCACAGTTCCTTGCTGAGTTCTTTACTGCAAATTATTCACGGCTATTTGGTGGAAAAAATCCTTGCTCATACTACTTGCTTATGGTTCTTTAGTGCCTCCAGTCTGTAGGGTGGAAGATGAAACGTGTGTCCCAACTTCTGCAAATCAGTGCAGTGGGGAAGTCGAATCACATTTAACTTAAAAAGCCTGAGTGCTGGCACATTTCTTTCTGTCACAAAGTTGCTATACCTCTTCGTGAGATGGTATATTGTAGCGAGGACATCTGTGGTGTTGGACCAGAGGACTGAGCCTTGCCTTGTTTGTGGAAGGGCTGTGTGTCGTGGAAATGCTTAAAAGTGCAGTGCAACTAATGGAACTCTTTTGAGGGAAGTTTTTTTTGAAGTTGCATCTGACTTTTAAAAATAAATTGTATACTTTGTGTTTTTGGCTATGAAACTTCAATTACTGGTGTCAGAAGGGTTGCTGCTATTACATTACACACAAACAGCTGTTTATTCTGCAAAGTTTCAATTCTGGAGTATCTGCCTCTCCAAAGTTAGCTGTACTTATTTGTCATGAGAAGTGTGTGGCTGCCATTATCATCAATATTTGAACACTTCACAAACCACGGGCAAACATATCCTCTTACATTTATTCAAGGGTATAATAGTAACTATCCACACTTTACACATAAGGAAGATTACATTACGTGTCTGAGGGCAATGGGGATGTTGGGCTAAAGCCAGGAATGCAGTCTGGTTCTCCTGATTTCCTCTGCCTCAGAGGAAAATGGCTTGGAGTTTAGGGAAGCCTCACTAGAAAGCTTGTTGTTCTACCTTTCCCCTGGGAATGAGGCAGTGCCCTAATGACAGGTTGCTTGATATGGTCCATTTGCCCTTTCTTTGGACAGACAGGTTCATTTCAGTATTAGCACAGATTTATTGTGGAGGTTCAGATTCTGTCCAGTCTCTGAGCTGTGAAAAGTCACTGGGCTGCTGCTGTCCCAAGAAGCTGTACAGCTGCACTGGGACTTCCAGCTGCTCTGGAAGCAGCTCCATTCCAAGACTTGTCCTTACAAGCTGTGCCCTTATTCAGTCTTCATCTCCCTTCCAGCACCTAGGGAAATCAAGATGCTTTTCTGAAAGCACAAGAAACTCTCACTGTGAGAGCCTGGAGCAAATGGCCATTAGGGTTCTGTGGCAAAGAGCTGCTTTTCCCCAGGTTTCCAAGCAGCCCTGAGGAGATTAATTGGAGCACTTACTCTTAAATTGTCATGTTGCTGCTAGTGGGTTTCACAGGGCTCCGGTAATACGTGTCTGGGGCGGGGATGGTGAGATGCTCGAGTGTCAGCAGTGGTACTGCCAGTGCCTGGTGGAGATATCCCCTTAGGCTAACCTCCTGTGGCCTGGAGAAGGGGACCCTTAAGTGTTGGATATTGTCATCTTATAATTAAGGATCTGATAAAACTCACTGAGGTGAATGAGTCTTCTTTGCTTCCTGGGGTTTGGGGTTTGACTTGAGGGGGAAAGCTTTCCTCTGCCATTTCCTTGCACTTGTGCTAGGATTGACATTTGGAAGAAACTCTACACTGTCTTAGTATGTTTAAACACATCTGAGATATTAATCTGCTTCAATTTATCTGCCTCTTTTTCTTCCAGTGGGATCTTATTTGTGATTCTGCCTGGAAAGTCCACATTGCTAAGTTCTCCCTGCTTGTAGGATTAATCTTTGGCCACTTGATAACAGGATGTATAGCTGACTGGTAAGTGAAAAGTCTTTTAATGCAATGTAGTTAATAAATAACAGTATTAAATATTGTTTTGACTGCCTTCCACTTTATGTTCATTAGGAACCTTTACATAATGATTTTTAAGGTTCTGAAAGAATCATGATGGACAAACAGTGTAAAAGTGTGTTAATTGGACCTGATTAATTTATATCAAGCTAAGTAGCACAAACGATTTGATACTTGGCTTACTTGTTTCCCACTGACACAATTTACTGCAGCTGTAAAGCTAGGATAGAATTAAGTATTTTCTAATTATACAACCAAAGCCTTTAGTTTGGGGTTGGTTTTTGTTTTCTTAACCAAGTGAGAGGACTAAAAGAAATTGGAAGTAGCATTGATTTCACTGAGTACATGACTAATGTAATGTCAACCCCGTGCTTACGCAGTACCTTTTGGTGAGTTGAAGGCTGTTTTTTTGCAAATCTTTCAATTGTTCTTTTTTTAAAGTTCTTGTTTGGCAAACATTGTGATGTAGTGTTAAGGATTTGATGACCTATGTGCTGCTAGTATTGGGGTATTAAAATTAAAAAGAGTAGATCAATTCCTTGAATTGAGGCAGCTAAAACATTACTGGATACCCCAATGATGCTGAGGGTTCAGCTTTAATTTAAAAAGATAGTCTTGTAGTGCAGAAGACAGGGAAAAATTACATGGATGACTCAAATGATTTCTGTGGAAACTTGAAACATTTGAAACAATAGCTCTGTAATGCTGCCCCTGTCACTTCAGTGCCTTCCAGCACAGTCGCCAATGTTGGTGCATTTAATGGCCCCAAGTTAACTCTTTTGCTGTTCATTAAAACAGGAAAAGAAGAAGAGTTGCCTATTAGGGAAATCTTATGAAACCTCAGCAACTCGCCAGTCAGCTGGGAGAGAAAAGGCCCCCTGCAGCTCTGCAAGCATTCCTAGCAAAATTGCATCTTAATTCCTGAATAGTCACTGAAAATTTTTGGGCAAGAGACAAATCATGACTTTTTAGTGAAGTAGGGAACATGTATGAAATACAGTTGAATTTGATTAAAATACCACAGTAAAATGGGGCTCTAAGAACCCGTAGAAAGTATAGAGGGGAAATGAATGAGGGATCTTGCTTGGCTTTCCTAAAATGGAATCAGTGTGGAGAAAGCAGACTTATTACCAAGTTAGGAAAGTGCTGCTATAATTGACAAATAAGCCACAAATAAGTGAACAACTTGTTGCCTAAGGCAGTGGCTTTGAGAGAGAAGTGCAGTAAGTGGATTTAATAGCTCTCTGCCACCAAAAGGAGCATCCTGAGCTTCCATCCATTTCTGTCCCCAGTGTGTACTTTGTGCTGCCACATCAGCTTGTTGGACCCCTCTGCAAGCTGCTTATCTGAGCTAATGCAGCATGAAATTACCCTGATTTTCAAATATCTAGAAATGTCTAGTGAATTTAGGAGAATTCGTTTCTAGCTGTGGTGCAAAGAAGAAAAAGGGTAATTTGGAGGCTGGAGGGAACAGTGACCCTTTTGTGGATGACTGGAATGGACATGGTTTGCTGCCACCAAAGCTGGTCCTCATACTCCTGTTTGGTCCACGTTGCCAGTTGATGCACCTGGCATAGCAGGATTCCTGTGCTCAATAGGTTTTTTGCCATTTATCAGTAGCATTTGGGGCTTGTAAAAAAAGACCTAAATGGAATTTACTTTGCTATTTAATCACAGCTTGAATTTCTGCTAAAGTGTGGGGTTGTGTAAAGAGACGGATACGAAGGGGTGGTGCAGATTGTACTTGGTAGAAAGAGAAAATTAAGGAAAAAGGATGTCAGTCCCAAGCAAGAGCCAGGGAGATTAAACAGAGTAATGAATAAAAAGTGTTATAAAAATTCAAAATCTGTTTTCATTTCACTTATATACTGCTCTCCAGTTCAGATAATTAGAAGATGCTTTGGGGTTTTTATGCCATTAGGGGCTTTGCTTTTCCTCTTTGAAAGAATCTTTTAAAGCTGAATGAGGCAAAGACATGAAGTGTTTTAAGGCAATTTGCTAAGTAAACTGAGTGCTCCATGTTCAAAACACAGTAGGTGTGCACACTGGGCTGTCTCTGTGTGGAAAATCTATAGGAGGAAGGTCTGCAAACATGCTTGGCTGTGGGAAGACCAGCTGTGTCCAATGCCTAAATAAGTTACTTGTTCCACAAGCAGTGAGTGCTGCTGGCAATTCTGCCTGCTCTGGACAGAGCTTGTTGAGGTTTGTATGGAAAGTTTCCTCCTGGAGCAGGTGGGCATGGTGTTCATGTAGCACCATGACAGTAGCTCTGTACCTCTCATTGCCCTGTAGTGCCCCTGCTTTGCACTTACCTGATATTTTTAGAGCCTTTGAGCCGGTTCCCATCCCAAAAGCAAGAGACAGCCTGCAAAGAAGGGTATGGGAAGACAATTGCATCAGCTGCAAGAGCAAAGCTTGGTTATCTCAGGGTGGCAAGGTTCATGTGTAGGAGTATGGGAAGAGCAGGTCCTGTCCTCAGCCCGTTCCCTGTCCCCCTGCGGTGCAACTCTGACATTAGGAATATCTTTTCCGTGTATTTGCTTATCATGCTGTGTGGGGGCTGCAGATTCTTCAAAAGCCTGGGGTTGCTTGTATCCCTGTCTCTTTACCTGTGCAGGCAGCATTTAGCATTTGATCTAGATAATGGCATGCAGTGTAGGCTGAAACTTCTTGATACAGTAATCTCTCTCCGGAACAGTTTGGATGGCAGCAGATAGCATCCTGGGGCTGTTTTACCAGGGAAATTGTGTATGGTTTAATTTCTCACAAACATTTCCATGTACTGTTAGACAGATAATTCTGTCTGCATATAAAAGGCACTTTTTTAATGCTCTAAGACACCATCCTGTCAAAACACTGCTGGATCACCAAATATATGGCTGATAGCTGCCCTGGAGCTTTGTTTTTTTGAGAAGTATGCTGCATGCTGTGGTGAAGGAGATGACTAGTTTTATGTTTGTGAGGAAATGCCTCTTACCAGAGGGCTTATCTGGTCTCAGTTAGTTTTTACAGGCTCAGGAGGCTCTTGGATTTTCTGATTTTTTTCATTAGCAGCAACCATTCATTTTTGTAAGCTGTATAATGGTAGAAGAAATTCTGCGTCCTAATGATGGATAACCTTGAGTACGGAGGGTGGGAGGAGGGGAGGAAGGGAACTGAAGTATGCTAAGCATGAGGTCTTTTTCAATCAACATCAGGGAATGGCAGGTCAGGCTTGTGATGAGAATTAAGTTCCTAATTCTGAGTGTTTGCATAATGCCTTTCATCTGCAAAACACTTCCACAAATACTAATTGGTATGAATTACAGCTTGGCATAACAAAAATGGGGCTGCAAAAGTCTGTGCAGATAGCTGATAATACAAAGTTCATAGGCTTTTTTTTTTCTGTATTCAAGGTTTTACATGGGGTATTTCCCCTCCCTAAGTGCCGTGTTCCATAAATACAAAATCCGAAGCACAGACAGCAGTCACTGTCCCCGTGTCCAGCATGTCCCCAGTGCATTGTGCATCACAGTCAGTGTTATTGTGTTCCCACCCTCAGCCCCCACTGCAGCTCATCTTCCAGTGGCCTGTGCTTGTACCCTGATGGAGAGCAACCTGCTTGCTTTCTTCAGCTTGCATGTTGGTTCTGTTTTGAAAGCTTTGAATGGCTAATGCCAACAAGTTCAATCTTTGAGGGGCCTCACAGGTGATACTCTGGCTGAAAAGAATATTAAACCTGTTTTCATGCAAGAAGCCATGGCAGCACTTTCTTAGGTGTGACTTTGAAAAAGCAGGAATGATGACTGGCGCATTCTTCCAGGTCCCAAAAATGTAAGAAATTATAATGACATTTCTTTTTCAGCCCTTTAGTCCCTATTTTATTTTAAGTTCTGCAAAATCCAAAGTTCTAATTCTGAGTGCATATGTATAATGTATTTTATAACTGCTGGTGACAATCTGCTGAAATAATTGAATAGAAATGCTACAGCATGTGAAACCGGACTAAGTTGTGAGATTTAAATGCTCTTTATTGTGCTGACATTCAACCTGATGACTGGCTTGCAGCTGACAGTCTGCTTTCAATGGGTCTGTGAAAGCTGCCTACGAAAAGCAAGTTCATGTATTCTTTGCGAAAATGGCATATGGAGCCGACTAAAAGGGATCCTCAGTTCCACTGGAAAACTTGTGGGAGTTGACAAGTTGAAAAATTTTGGAAATCTCCACATAATGATCCAATTCTAGATAAAAATAGCTATGTGCTCTGGTGCTTCATATCATTCTCCTTGCACAGAAAGAGGGGAGAGAAAGGGGAATTATAAAGACTAAACATATGAATAAGAGATGTTAAAAATCTTGCGTTCCTTGGACATGAAAGAGCCCAACTCTGCAGCTACTGACCCCACATTCAATGGTAGCATAACTCTTCCCCCTTGTCAGCACTGTACTAATACATGCAGTTGCAGGTTGTAGCTGCAAAAGAGGGTTCCAAGTCCTCTGCCCTGTGCAGTTATTTTTGAAGTGGTTTATTCCTCACCCTACCCTCCAGTCAAGCTGGTTTTGTGGGTCACTCCAGCTGCTATGGGAATTAAAGGTGGAGGGATGCAATTTTCCTGTCAGTGTTATTATTGACTCTCTAAGGCTCAGCAAAGTAACCTGAGCCCTATTTTGTGCTCAGTCCATGTTTGTTAGGGTTCTCCTCAACAAATGAGACCAAGAAAAATAGTTTCCTGAGCTGGCTGCTCTTGTAGATGAGGCTGAAAAGCTCATGTCTCTTGGGAAGAGGAGACCTCTGCAGCAAAATAATATATTAAGCCATGCAGCATATAATACCATATATCCTCCTGTGCTGCTACAGAAAGTTCTGAGAAGTTGATTTCATCTCCAAGGGACTTATTTATGGCCTCACAGTAGTTCCTAGATGCTTCCTTGTTTATCTTTGTTGTTTTGAAAATGCCGGTGAAATCAAGCACCAATACAATGTGCTGTCTCTGCGTAATCCCTTCTGTGATGGATTTGTCAATGCAAAGCTGGCAGAGAAATCTGGGATTTAGTAAGAAGAAAGAGACTGAAGAGTAGAACAAGCATTAAAAATAGGGGGCAATATTTGGAGGGATTACCTGACTTGTTCCCCTCTTTGCCAGTTTTAATGATCCAGCATTATGTCCTGTTTTTTAACACTGTTTCTCCATATTTCCTTATTTTTAGGGTTGGTCGACGACCTGTACTGCTTTTCTCTGTCATATTCATTTTGATATTTGGATTGACTGTGGCACTCTCAGTGAATGTGACCATGTTCAGCACACTCAGGTTTTTCGAGGGATTTTGCCTGGCTGGAATAGTCCTCTCCCTGTATGCCCTGCGTGAGTATTCCTTCATTGCCATACAAATGTGCTTTTATTGAGTATATGGTTTGCTGTTCTCTGGCTTCCTGCTTTTGTTCAAACAGATGAAACCAGGATTATATTGATTGCTAAAGCCAGAATTTTGGTAAGGAGGATTTTGCAGCTGTCTATTTAGGTTACTCTAAGCAGCCTGTGAATCTGTCTCAGAAATCATTTCAAAAGTTATAAGGTGGCTTGGGTTTGACTGTTGTTTTTTAAACCTAGAAGTTACCTGGTTCATAGCCATAATGTGTAATGGGAGTAGATTTCACCCTGCAATATTGAGCTCAGTGGGAGACTTACTGCTTTGGCTGCCTCTAGCAGTTTGTACTCTGGCACTTTTTCAGAACTTCCTCTATTACTTGCAGAAATATCCTGTGTCCCTGCCTCAGGATTGTTACGTTACAGCAAAAATATGCTAGAAGACCCTAAAGTCCTTCTATCAACTCTTTTTATTTTTTGGTTGGGTGATTTCAGGATTTTTGTTGGGTGGTGGTGTTGTTTTTTGTCTGT
The DNA here is from genome assembly GCA_013186435.1 of Turdus rufiventris. NCBI lineage: Eukaryota > Metazoa > Chordata > Aves > Passeriformes > Turdidae > Turdus > Turdus rufiventris. The sequence continues at coordinate 4,118,656 of PYHW01010670.1, forward strand.
TTCATGAGGAGGGGAAAAATATCTCTGAGAAACTTGAGGGAAAGCTTGTAAAAAATACCTACATGCTCCCATCTGGGGTGACTAGCAAATTTGGAGCCAGAACACTTGAAAATCCCCTCTGGAGGCCTTCCTGTGGAGGGTGCATCCATGATGCTACCAGCCTAATCTGTGTCCCTTGGATATGTTCCAGAGAGCATCTTCTGCTTCCTTGGCTGTTTGTAATTAACAGGTCGCACCACACCAACCGAAGAAAACACAAAATTTCCTCCTCTTTATTATGGCTCTGGAAAAGTATTATCTAATTAGATCCTGGAAGCTGCTGTACAGATCTTCGTAAAATTTTATTTACTTCCTATTGTGGATGGTGTCTAACCCATTAAGATTTAGCACAGTATCCTTACTTTGCACAGAGTATTTAGTGGTATTAAGTTCCACAGGTTTTGTTTTATTTTTGATCTCTGCCAAGGGGAAAGAAGCCTGACTGCAACAGATGAATTTGTTCTGCATTGCACTTTGTTGTTATACCTGATACGGTACCCGAGATACATGATTTTTAAATTCTCTTGCCTTTACTCATGTAATCTCTGGTGAGAATCTTTCACCAAAAACTGAAGACATTACACTTTTATTGGGAAAGTAATTTAACCTGTGTGGTTCCCATGAGAGGGGGCTTCAGCCATTACCAGTGTGATGTCTAGCTGGATAATAGGCTTGTCAGGATTTTTCACAGCCCAGTTGTCAGTTTTTCTTACTTGATGAGGGAATTTTTAAGAGATTGCAACTGCTGATTTTCATGGGGAAATACCAACTAAGTAGAAGTTTGGTTATGGACGTTTTCAGGATTGGAGTGAAAGGGTGACTGTGTTGCTTCAGACCAGACAATAACTTGTCAGGCCAGGCTTTCATTCAGAAAATGGCACATTCTGGTTGCTTCATGCACTACTTGGTGCAGAGCAATGATTTTAGTCTGATATTTTATCCCTACCCCCTCTAAAATAGTGTTTGCTATAACCACTGCTGTCTGGATAGACAATGCCCAAACATAGCTAGTAGGTGTTAGGAGAGATCCATGTGAAATTAGCTGCAGGCTGAACATCGGCACACTTCTGTGGAGGTGAGAAAATGTGAAAGATGCAACACCTGCGCCTCTGAGAAATCTTCTGACCTTCTGTCTCAAGAGATGAGGGCAGTGGGTTCTTACTGTATTAAATAATTTAAACAAAAAAGAAGTTGTCACCTTGGTATAGTGTACTTGGAGAGAAGTAATCCCTAGTCTCAAGAGAATGGGAGTTGTTGGGTTTTCTGTTTCAGCAGTAGTTTTGATTTTAGTCCTCATAAACTGTTAGGCTTCCTCCCAGTCTTTATGTACTGTCTTTTCTGCTAGAATCAGAAAATTGTGTGGAGTACACTTATGATTCATAGCCTCTGTTCCCTTTCCCTTAATGGCCTTGATTTCTTCCCTTGGAGATTTGTTGCCCCTGAACTCCCAGCTGGCTGCCCTGAACAGAACAATGGAAAGTGGAAAGTTTGACCTGTTAGTGGCAGCCATTAGCCAAAATTTCCAAAGCTACTGTGCAGAGGAAAACTGCATAGGCTAGCATAGCCTACAAAGGTAATTAGTCTGCCTCTGGGATCCTCTTACACTGTCTTGAGCTTGCTAGTTGTGCTTGGATTTATGGCCTGCCTGAGGGAAATTGTAAATAACAGTTCAGGATGCTTTGGGAGCGAGAAGAGCACCAAAGTGCTGTCTTTAAAACACAGAGCTGCCAAGATTGAGTTACCTTCATCCAAACCACACTCTTCTTCATAGCCTAGTGCTGTTTGCAGAGCTATCTGCCCAAAGGTGCAGAGTGTGCCAGGGATGAGCCCTGCCTTCTGTGGAGGGACAGCAGGAGCTGCCTGTTCTACACTGCAGGCTTTCCTCAGTGCTGTGGTGAGCTCACTTCTTGTGGCCTCCAAGCACAGCCTCTTGCCTGGAGCTGCTCAGGGTTTATCTGAAGGAACCACCTTGAGATGTTGATATTTTAAACTGAAAATTCTTCCTGCAGCTGTTGTAGTTTTGTTGGAAGAGGTGTTTCAGGTGAAATGTTTTAGTGAGGCTGCAGGAAGAGATAGGCTTTGTGCAAGTGATGGTGCTTGCTGTGAGGGAGGGAAGTAGAGGAGCAATGAACCCAGGACTTTCCCTTGTTGGCTGCTGTGGGTCCTTGTATCATCCAGAAGAATGAATGGCATCCTATTCCACTGAGCAAACACCTGCAGTTTTGAAAGGCTTTTCTTTCATGCAGGTTTGGAACAGGAGGAAGTTTTACTGTCTTCCATAAGTGTTTTCCTACCTGGAAGCAGGTTTTCCTACCAATCTTCAGTGGGTTCCTGTGCTTCTCAGTAGTTAGCACGTATTTTGTATGGTCGGGGACCAAGAAGAATCCTCAGGAAACTCTTTCTGGGAGGGTACAACAGCTCCTGATATGCCACACTGAGCAGCAATGTGATGCACAGAGCTGGAGCTGCCATTGTGGTGTGCTGGGTGGGTCCCCTACTATCACTGCTCAGCAGATTTCTTCTGTAATGTTGGAGGAGCGTGCTGGAACAGTGGTGAAGTCTCCTGTGGAGAGAAATGGTGAAGGGATGCAAAGGAGTGCTCTGTCCACAGTGGTTGGGAGGGCATGTATGGCCTGCCAGCAACTAAATGTAGAAAAGAGTGTAGACTAGGGACTGGAGGAGGACAGGCTGAGAGAAGGCAAGGGAAAAGTGGTTTTTTTTTTTCCTCAGGGTGCCCTCTGTTTGGTATTTGTTGCTGTGTGCACATCCAGAGAGGAAGGGTAGGCATTGTGCCCCTGTTAGCTCAGCACGGATGGATGCACAGTGCCACAGCCTGCTGCCCAGCCAAAGGACAGGAGGTTTGACTTTACCCATTGGGGTGGAAAGCCCTGAGATGGCCCTGAGAGGAATTGTCCTTTGGACAGGGTGAGAAGGAGAGGAAGAGGTGTGGGAGCCCTTAGCAGGGTCACGGGTGCCTGAGTAATGCCTCTGCTGGTATCTGGATTTGCAGCAGCAGGCGAGGCATGCCAGTGTTACTGCAGATAGTTCTCCTTGCTGCTGCAACTCACGTGGGACCAAGTACACTCAGCAAATGTGGAAGTCATGGGAGAGAGCAAATCTGATTACTTTGAGGGTGGGGAGGGTGTTGCATCTGGGTCACTTTTGTCTCACTGGGTCATTGCCTTGGCCCTGGCCACAGAGCAGCCTTTTCCTGGGTGCTTCTGGACAAGGGCAGATGGTGTGGCTGAGTCAGCACAACTCCCTTCCTTAGGGCTCCTTGCCACCAGCTGACACCAGAGCTCTCATGGCTCAGTGCAGAAGTTCCCCCTTCATCCCCTCTCCTCTCACATGCTGCTGCCCACGTCAGGCTGGTGGCAGCACCTGCCTGAGCCCTCTGCCAGGCAAGGCATCCACCTTCCCTCTGGAGGCCACCAAGTGTGCTGTTGTCAGTGGGATCTTGTCCCCTGCTTCCTTTGGGACATCTACTGAGCACAGTGTCACTTGTGCTGCCTGAGCCTGGGAGAGAGGAGTAGTGGGGGCTCACACTGGGTAGGGCCATTAAATGAATGAAGGGAGAAAAGCCTTCCCTTCCAGCTGTTCTTGTCCTATGCTGTATCTGTTTCCCTGACAGGAATCCCTGCTTTTGTCACTTTCTGGAGCCACAGCTAGGACTTTGCTATTAATTAAATTATTTAAGGGGAAGGAGAGGAAGGGAAGAGATATTTTTTCTGACAAATGCTCCTGGCAGGTTTAAAGAGGTTCCCATTAAAGTGCTGTATGGTGTTGCTAATGACTGTACCTGAGCTCAGGCAGAAAAACCCATGGTGTGGATTTGCACACAATTGCAGGCTGTTCAGCAGTTTCATGGGTGACTGAGCTACAGATTATGCTGCGAAATTAGAAAGTCTAGACTTGAATGAACTGGTAAATAAGCTCTGGAAATAGGTTTGCTGGAAAAAAGACAGCATTTCAGGTTGGAGCAAGGAAGCAGGAGTGTCCCTTCAATGCATAGTAGCAGAATGAGTGGGTTTCTCTTTCACTGTTGGGAGAAAAAAGGTAGAAACATTGTTGAAAATCATAGGTTGTGTTTCAAAAGCCTGTGGAAGCTTGGCAGAGGCTTTCAGACCGGTTAGGATGTCCAGCTGTGATGTATCTTTCTCATTTATAGCTAGGTCCATTTAACCTGTTACTTCTGTAAATTGCACAGGCAGAGATCTGAGAGGCTAAATGTGGCTTCTTAAGATTATTTTTTTTTTAAAACGTGTGTCCTGGAAAGCTAGAGCAGAATGCTAGAAAGTTTACTGCTGACTGAAGAATGGGCAAATATAAAAATGGAGCACCTCTGAGTGTTGGGCTGTAACGATGTCAGATTTGTAAAATAATTTTGCTTCCAGTCAGTTGTGAATAAAAAGGTTGAGATTTATCTTTTTTCTTTTCCCCCTTTATTTTTCAAAAGTGTATAGGCTCTGAAATCCTGAAGATTCCAAGTTTATAATAGATTTCATTCTCCATTTTCCTCTTGTGACACTTCAGTAGCAAGCATGGCCTTGGCAAGGCAGGTGAAGGCTCTGAAACTATTCTGTGTAATCTGAACTGGCTCAATAAATAACCCTGCAAAGCATTCCCGAATTGGAGGATGTGGAAAACATCTGATTCTTTTCCAGTGCATTGACATGTGAGTTAGCTCTGCAGTAACGTGCAGTTCTCTCCCCTGACAGGTCTGTGATAAGATCAAGGTTGTTAAGCCACCTACCTTCTGTTTATGTAACCAGCCTTCCTTTGTCTGAGTCACTGATGCAGATCTGGTAGGAGCGATCACAGAGGGATCCACTGAACAAAAATCTTAACTGGCTCACCTTAAAGTGACCATTAATTGCTAAATGATACAGAACCTCTTTGCTTATAGAGCCACCACAGGCTGTTCTATCACTGAGCTGGAATGTGATTTTCTGGGAACCGCACTGCTACAATTTTCAATAGCTTTGTGGGAGACCTGTTAAAAAAATAGTATGCGGTAGGAGCTCTCCAGCTGCTCAAAAAAAAGTGCTGTGCATGGCTTTAATCAAGTGCCTGGGGGCTCAATTTATGCAAGAGTGGAAAAGGTTATGGAATTACAGTATTCTCCTTATAAGTATAAATCTCCCTCGTTCTACGTTGCTTCCCTCACTACAGTCAAATCACAACTCATGTAATTATCTGTTTACCTCTTTTTCCTCAGTACTTCTGCTGAATTTCCTTCCCTTTTCTGATGGTCAGATTGGATATAGGCCCTTCAAGGGACATGGACCCTCATTCTTATTTTAACCCCTAGTACTGTCTTCTGCAGCAGAGGTGCCCTTGAAGCATGGCTAACATATTTTTCTGAATCCTGGGAAAACTATACCATTGAAGGCAGCCCATTTGAAATTAATTTATACTAAGTCTTCTAGCATGCCAAAAGAGAATAAAAATAGTCTCTTTCTAAAGCTCCTTGGAAGGTTAGAAGATGTTTGCTTGATGCAGATATTGCAGCAGAATATAATTTTAATCAATTTTCCCATTTCAGTTGTTGAAAATCTTATGTGTTGTCAATGTGACAAAAAGCCTAAGGAATTAATTTTATTTGAGGTACTTTCTGTATGACTGGTCAATTGTGAATGCAATTAAGATGGAACACTGCCGTTGTTACACTTGTGATGATGACAATCAGATGAGATTAGAGCACAGTTGCAATTTCTCCAGCTCAAAACATAGCTTGCACTTTTACCATTTAAAGTGTCTGTCTTTTAATTTTTCCAGACCAGCTTCAACACCCTGCGTATGTTCAGTCTGCAAAATCTTACCTTCTGTCACACAAATACTTGCAACTGTTCAGAACTGTAATTACACTTTTAGGGATTTTTTTTTAATTGGTGTTTTTTTATTCTGAACAATGTCAAATAGATTCGTAAATCTGTTGTACAGCTGAAAGCTTGTTGCCATTGAAAGGAAATGAGAGGGGCTTTTCTCTTCCTCTTCTAAATGCCTTTGCATTGTCTCAGCTGCTCATACAACTAATGACTTTAGACTATGAGGGAGTGTTTAAAATGGATAGTTAAATTTGCTTTTCACTTGCAACTTTTTGATTCAGCTGAAGTTGTGTTATAGCCTCAGTGTAAGAATAAATTGTGAAGTGTCTGTTCCCTCTGGTGGTTTGTTGGTGTTTTTTCCCCTCTTGCTGTAAGACAGCTGCTAAATAGCTTTTTCTTGCTACATGGATCCAAGCTAGAGTTCTGGGTTGTTTAGGGTGGCTGGTAGTAAAAACTTCCTGGACACATGTGCATGCATTTGTGCAGGCCACAGCCAAGAAACTTTGGTTTTTTAAATCCTTTTGATTTTTCCTAGCAGCAAGATAATTTTTTAACAGAGAATATCAGAGAGAAGTTGTACATATAAAGCCCACTGAAACTGTTGGCTTACTGAGTTTTAGCTACCCTGTTCCTCGTCTGTTTCTTGGTACTTGGCAGCACTTGAAAACAGGATGGGCTAGTGTTGGAAATGAGATGAGCAGTGCTATTCTCAGGAGTTGCACTTAAGACAGACAGCATTCAGGGTTGGAATTGTTTTCCCCTCAGATGCTTCTTGCAGTGAGGGCACAGACATACACACATTTTTTTGTGTGTGTGAGCGCGCCAACTTTCTGCTGCAGAAGGAAGGATGCATAGGTTCATAAATCACCTAGGAATGAATAGAGCTTTGCTTCCCTTTCCTGCCTATCCCTACAGGTTAGCTTGTCAGGAAAACAAGCCAAGTTATAGTAACAGGATATGCATAGAGGAAAAGCTGTGTGTATGTAGAAGGTGCAATTAGAAGTTATCTGTAGTGACTTTAAATGTTCAAGTCCAGCAACAAATGTCAGTGCACAAATTCACATAAATATTTATGTGCCTTTCAAGAGGAACCATAATTAAACAAAGCTAGCCAAATTCCCATCCCCAGTCACGCAGACATGACTCCTATTTTCTCACTTACAAATAATATAACCCTGTGGGATTTTTCCTAGTTCAAGTTAATTAAATTTCACTCAAAGCATGAAATTTGCAGGCAGTGCTCGCTGCAGTAATTCTGCAAATGTGTATTACTTAGTCAGACACAATAAAAGGTTCACTTTTAATTCCTCATTATATTTGTTGACAGTGTACAGAATTTAATCATACATACCATATCAGTGCTCATATTGCTCATTTTTCTTTTATTTTTTAAAAGAAAACTCCTAGATGTAGCATTGTGAATGAATTTGTTCAGAAGTTATATGCTGGAGTTACTGATGAACCTATAAGTATGAGCTATGTTTTTGTCTTTTGAGAACATCTGGTCCCTTCTTAAATTATTTGTACAGACACTTATGTAGTTTTTAGAGATAAGTTGAGACCTAAGTACTTGCTAATATCTAGGAAACTTGTTTGTTCACATTCTTTGAATTCTGGTTATGGTATGAATTGTGAGAGAAGAAATCACTTTACTGAAGTCTAATGAATGATGTGCAAATCTTTGCACTACTCCAGTTTTGGATGTATAAGCTGTATGTCTGCTATAGTAACCCATACACTCAGTATGGAATCTTTCAAATTTTCTTGCAACAATTCTTGAATTTAGGTAAAAAAAAAAATGGATAGTATTCTGGAGAAAAAGGGTGTTTGAAGAAGGTTCAGGGACTTTGAAATATAGCTGTGCCTTGATGAAGAGCCTGTGCTGAACTGTGGAAGAAAGTACAGTCCAGTACTTGCATCACAAATTCTGGATCCATGTTCTTGCACTTCTCTGGGTGATGTCCACAGCTCCTGGATGTCCCAGCATTTCTCTCTAACTGGCTTGTGCTTGCAGGAATTCTTGACAGGCTAACAATGCTTGTGGCCTCTCCTTCCAGCTTTCTCCCATGGCAGCGAGACCACCCTCTTGCACAGCGATGCCTCAGCCTTCTCCCTTGCAGTCAGACATTTAAGTGTAAATACATCTCCATCAGTGGCTTAGCTCACATAATCAATGCACTAGGTTAAGGATATACATTTCATTCTCCTGTTGTTTACTCTCTGAGGAGAATAATCTCTGGCAGAAGCAGTAGGGGAGAGCAGTGTTTGCACATGCCTCGGCTGGCCTGGGATCTGAAAAGTGCTGTGGTGCAAGTTCTGCCGGAGCACTGTGCACTGCAATTGTGATTTTGTTAAAAAAGCAGACTGGAGAACCTGTGTGTCCTGGCACTAAAACATAGGTAGGTTACTTTATGTCACTGTTATCCAGACACTTGATATTAATTCCCTGGAGAAATGAGGAAGGCATTTTCTCTATGGAGTGCTGAATTCTATGGATATTTAAGAACCTGAGTACAGTAATTTCACGATTATAAGCCGCACC
>PYHW01010670.1:4127612-4191735 GCA_013186435.1 Turdus rufiventris
GCACCTGATTATAAGCCGCACTTTGGGTTCAGACCAAAATTTTAGTCAAAATGGTGCGGCTTATATTCGTGAAATTACTGTACTTGTCCAAAATAAATAAATAAATGGATCCCCAGAGTTTTCTTTCAGTTTTCATCGGCTTGATGTGAAACTGCTGTCCAGAAGGAATAAATTGTCTGCCTGTCAGCTTGTCAGGGGCTTTTTCCAGTTCCACTGTTGCTTGCACTCACATTTCGGTCCTGTACTTTTAGGCACTGTAGCTGTCTCCTGGATATGGAGCCCTCGATTAAGAGGGTCAGAAGAAAGAAAAGTAACAAAAAAAGCAGAATCAATAATGTGGTGAGGCAACAAGCAATTTGAGGGAAGAATTTCTTCAGGGTTTTTTACTATTATTATAGCAAACAAAAATGGATTGAAGGCAGGAAGGAAAAATAAAAGCAAGTTAAAGATTGTGTAATGCTGGAAGTAGCTTATGTGGTGAAATTGCCACCAGTGTTCCTAATAACATCCCCTTTCTTTTGTCTTTTATAGCTTTGATTTTGAAATATCTGGTTGGGGTTCTTTGCCTAGAACTTGACTGACTTGTTTTTCAATGCAGAAAGCCAAATCTGTCTTTCTAGGAAGCTTGAGGAAAATTTATTAAAGAGCTTTTGAATTATAGATCCATTAAAAATGACTCTGCTTTGAAAGTTAAATAAATAAATAAAACTGTCAGTGTTTGTCATCTATTGAAAAAAAAAATTGTTTCCCTTGTATCTGTACAACAGAGAGACCCAATTAGCGAACTCCAATGCTTTGGAATTTGGGCAGGAGAAGCTTTGATTATATCAACCTTGACTGTACTCATATGAGTCTTTTCAGATGTCATGTGTGAGTTTAGAATAATGAATCAACCGTTGTCCCATTCTGTCCAATCAGTTGTCCCATTCTGCTTATTTTTTTTCTTTAGTGTCTGTGCTAAGCCTGGAAGAAAATACACAAAATCCAATCTGCATTTTGGAAACGTTTAACCTGATGGATTTGACTTTTTCAGGAGACAGACTTCATCCTTTTTGATGGAGTGTTGTATTTCAATAAAAAAGCATTCATGCAAGTGCCTTTCCTCCCCTCCTGACCTTTTCTTTAATGGTCGTCTTTCCCTGAGGGTAATTGTTTCGTGTTGGTCTAGGGTTAGTAACACGTGCCAAAGCAAAGAAGAAGAATAGCTAATGCATGACCCAAAGAGGGAAAATTTTTTTAAAAAGACTATACAGTATGTACCACAGCTGCCTTCTCTCTCATGCTGTGCTAAAAGACAATGTGACAGATATTTTTCTAAAATAAGAAATCTGCTCCAATGCAATGAAGAATAATAGCACCAATTAAAGATTTTTGTGTCCTAGTTGTTTCTGAAACAAAAAAATGGCCAGACAAAGCTGGCAGCATGTAGTGCTAGCATGTGTGAGTGTGAGTAGCACTGCTGCCTCAGTGCTGTCCTTTTTTGGGATCCTGCTTGGGAGGTTTTTAGTACCTGCTGGGACTTGCATTGGGCATACCAGTGCTTTTTCCTGCCAGGACAGCTTTGTATTTGACTTCTGACAAGGATACTTTTATTTACCTATAATTTCTATCTCTCCTTGAGGCCACAGAAGCATGTCCTGTTTGCCCAGTGCTGCTTGGTTGCCAGCCCACAGCTGCAGCGTGGCCTTGCCCATGGCAAGGCTGTGCAGGTGCAATACCTCACAGGAATGGGCTTCTGGCAGAAATAACCCACCTGCCTGTCCAAGCAGGACAAGGCCTTTTGTTTATGTGTCTGATCCTTTCTGCCCTGATTCTGGGAGTAGTTAAAAATCTCAAAATGACAGTGCAGGAGGAACTGGCTGGAGTTTTTCCCTGCAGGACAATCTGACAGCAGCTCAGGGACAGCCTAAGCAGACCTGGCTCTGCATTCCATCCTGCCCTGCCTGGTGCTCCCACCTACTGCTGGCCCTGCAGTGAACTGATTCAGTAGCGTAAAAACAAGCAGAAAACTGTTGATTTTGTTATTTGGTTTGAAATCAGTTTTCCCTTGGTTTTTCTCCTTACAAAAGCTCACTTGCAGGGTGGAATGAGCATAGGCAGACAAAGGTGGAGAGAAGGAGCAGGTGCCTGGGAAGTCAAGGAGAGAGGAGTGACATGACTGCAAGGGCCATGATATAAATTTGCCTTGCCATAATGCCCTGCTGTAGAAGCAGTTTAAGAGCCCTTGTGGCTTGCTTGTAGTGCAAATGAATCAATTCTTGCAAGCTTACTGCAGCAACCTCAGGTCAAGAAATCCCCTTGGTGTAAACAGATTAGTCTGTTGCTAGTCATGGTGAGGCTTGACTTAATTCCAGTGTGGGTCATTCTTAAATGTGGGATTTAAAACTTATTTCTTGCTGGATGTTTAAAGATTAGACAGCATCTCTGCATCTTGGCAAAGACAGCAGGTCTAATACATTGAGAAACATATATCTTGGACAGGTTGATGCTTCTTTTCAGGATAGCTGTCTTTGAAGTAAGTAGTAGCAGATGGAAGTCCTTCCACCTTTTCTAGGCGCTGACTAAGCTAAAGAAAAGCAGATAAACTGGCAGCAGAGAAAAGCAGTTCTTAAAAGTAATTTACAGAGATCTGTATGACTTTAACTTTATTTATTTAAGCTTTCAGAGTGAGAAGCCTGGCTTTGGATTTATTGAAAACTTCTGAAGTTCAGTCAGAGAACCAAATATGATCAGGTCCTAGTTATGAGATTTTCACTTTTCTGGCTGGCTTGTCTTAGCAACCTCCAAATTAGTTAATAAATAAAACCCTTCAGTCTGCTGATGACAACAAAAAAAATCTGTGATTCAGACCAAAACAACTTGATCATGAACTTGGCAGTGCTAACCTTGAAGAGCAGAAATGCAGACCATCAATCTGATATTTCAGTACTGGAAAGAGTTGCTTTGAAAAGGTCATTTTATTACTGTCCCATCAGTTTGACTGTAAATTTTACCCTTCAATGAGACTAAATTTTATTTTTTGACTTTGGAATAAGAAATGGTTAGGTCTTGAACTGGGGAGCAGAGACGATGATATTTCTGTGTAGGATAAAGATGCTGAAAGATGTCCTCTGTGCTGAATTGTCTGTTGAGCCCCTATTACCTTGGTCTTTTAATCAGAACATTCTTAAAGTCTTTGGGATTGTCAAAGTGTGGAGGTGTTTTTGTTTTCTGGTTGGGTTTGGTTTTGGATTTTGTGGTTTGGGGGTTTTGTTGTTGTCTTTTGTTTTCTAATTTATTATTTCTGCTTTCTGAATTAATTTTTGATTGCTAATTAGGTGGCTACCTGAGAATGTCTGACTACAGCATGCACATTTCTATTTTAAAATGTACTGTGTAAAATAGGAAATACAAAAGGAATTTTCTGGATTTATGTGTTTAGGCTTCAGCTGTGTCTCCCATTTGTTTTGTTATGAACGGCAATACTGAAAACTGTACTCACTGAAATGTGGGTTTCACTTTCTCAGCAGTGGAATGAAATAGTGCTTATTCTTTTGAGAAGACATCTGTGAGAAAAGTACACTAAAACTTATTATAATATATTAGGAATGTTCACTAAGATTTATGTGAAAACAAGTTTTTCCTGATGATTCTGAATTGGAGTACTGGTCTGAAAAATGTTATGCACAATTCTAATTTCAAACAGAATTTCAGTAACTTAAAGCTACTGCTGCAAGAAGGCTAAATGCCAAAGCAAACAATATTTAAGCTGATTCTTTTAAAATATACTGCATGGCTGTTACACTTGTACAATGTGTAATTGGTGTGAAATTGTACTTTTGTAATGTAACCCTTAAGACAATTTCAAGACAGGCATTCAGTGTAAAATTCATTAGGTTTAATTTCACCTAACTCTAAATGTGAAATTATCACACATTTGAGTAACCTAAACATACAATTTGTTGAAACTTCCATTTTCTGTTTGTTCTGCAAACTGGTGAATCAGGACAGGAATAGGCTGTGGATGGCAAAGCCATTCCATGTTGTCTGTACCTGGAGATTTGGCAGCAGCACGGATGCCTCTGAAACAGCCTCATCCTGCCCCAGGCAGGTTCCTGTTGAGAGAGATGCTGTCAGTGTGTGTGGGTCTGGGAGCCAGCAGAGCTGCTGCCTGTGTGGTCATTTGCCCATTCCTCAAAAGTACTGGTGCTCCCCTGAGGGTCTTTAAGGGAAAATCTTACTGCATGGGAACTGTGATCCTATTAAGATAGTGATGTTCCTGTAATTATTGGAAATAGCATTCTTGTTAATGTGGTCACCATGCAGGAGAAATGTGTTTGCATTCCTGTGACTGCTCCTTAACTCCCAACCTGGGGAATCCCAGCACCTTCTGACGAAGGGAGGAGCAGCCCTGCTCACCTGCATTCCTCTCTGTGTCTGCTTCCTCTCTGCTGGCTTTGTTCTGCCATATAATCCAGCCAACAAAGTAACAAAAGTTCAATTTGCTGAGCCCATTTTCTGCTCTTTTGTTTAAATATCCATTTAGGGAGCAAACATGCAAATGTTGGAGGTAAATATCAGGGGAGGTGAGAATGCAGGAAGGTGGACTTTGTTGATGAGGTGACAAACTGCATCCTGACCAGCATTATCTCCCGAAGCTAAATCTGAAAAACCAGCAAAGGCATGGCCATACATTACAGCTCTCAAATAACACTGCCAGTGTCAGAATTTTCTGTCTCATGTTGACACCTCCTGAATTTTGCCAATTTGGCTGGTTTTGTAGCTGCACTCAAAATCAGCTGTGCGAGGTGATGTAGCTTACACAAAAGAAATAAAAAATACTTCTCGAAATATTACTCCCACCACTGTCAGCTTCTCTGCTCTGTTTTTTGACAGATCCACCCTAAGATTATTGTGTGTTTGCAACAGCAGTGGAATTGGTGCGGATGAGGGAACCATAACCAGTAATGTGCTCTTTCCTTCTCATACCACAATGTCTCTGTGCATTCAGAATGAACTATACTTAGATGAGTTTCTTGTGTACTGCAGAGTAGAGCAAAATCAAAAGGCAAAAAAGTCAGAGCATCATTCTGTGAGGAAAATTGAATTCTTGAAGTGTACAATTTTCTAATGGCATCACACAACCTTGTCCAACATGGCTAGTGGGTTGCACAGTTTTGGACTCCACTAGAGGAAGTTAAAGAAATTACAGGTGAGGAATGTTGCATGTATGATTGCAACTGAGCTGGCCACCCTCCCATGGAAAGGTCAGGGAGAGGAAGAGACTCTCACTCAACTGTTTTTAGTGGCAAGTTGTGGTCTTTTTTCATTTGGAATTCTGGAACACTAGCAGCAGACCTAGCAAAGATAGATGAGTGAGTGAATGGCAGCAAACAGATCAAAGGCACATGATGAAGCACTAAAAGAAAAATATGGCATATCGGAGTTTGTCTCTCAGAGGAGGGGAAGATTGCCTAAAAATAAATACATGTAAATAAAACTAAATATATATGAAGGTGTGTGTATATGTATACACATAAACACACATTGCTGCTTTGAAAACTACTGTATTGTGATAGAAACTTTCTACAAAAAATATTTGGCTTCTCTGGCTGTGCTGGGGAAACCGTGGATGTTTTGTTTTGGGTAACATTTAGTATCTGTGGTCTCTGGAGATAATGTGTTACTTTCAAATGTGATACTGTGTTACTTTTAAATGCTGTATTTTATTCCTCATGTCTGGATTCCTGGATCACTTTACCATTGCAGATTCTTTTCTTGTTAAACTAGTCTGTTGTATCATGGGAATCCTTAAGCAACGAGGACAGATTAGGTAAAAGCAGATGTCAAAATATTAAAATTTCTCATGGGATAGAAACTCGCCATCCCACACAGACAGCATGTATAATCTATTCTTGGCATAGTCTCCCATGCAATTTCTTCATCTCTCCTCCTCTTCATCAAGTTCTTCGTGACCAGAGACTGGCTTTCAGAAAACACTGCAACCCAGAATGGCCTGAAACAGGCACCTGGTCTGACTCTGGGGGTGACCTGTACGGGGCTGAGTTGGGTTTGATCTCTGGGGGTCACTTCTAGCTCAGTATGTTGTGTAATTTGGTGATACCTCTGTGCAGCGTGGGTGTTTGGTGGGAGAGGCAGTCGTTCCCCAAATCTGCAGACATTACTCTTGGTGTTCTGCACACCACTGGAATTTAGTGAAACAAATTCCCAAGCGTTGGCATCTGCGTTTTCTTCATTTCTATTGTATCTTTTTTGCAGGTTTGGTTTTTTTATGTACCTTATGCCCTCAAGATAGTGTGGTGAAAAAGCACAGTGCAAACTTAGTTACTCATGTGATGATAAACAATAGACAAAGAGTAAACACAGGCTTTTTAATTCTGGAATGCTTGAGTGCTTGGTGCCTTTTGTAATGTTAATGAGTTTCCTGTGACATAAGAGGAAACTTTTGTCTATGTGCATGGTGTCTTGGACTTGTATGGAGTGAAGGAAATTCCTTATTGGTGGCACCAAGCAGCTTTGCTGTGACCCTGGAGCCTTTGACATTAACGCCATGGCAAACTGTCCTTGCCATGTCCACTGTCACTTGCATTGCTTCAAGCACATTGACACTGCTCGTGGAGCTGCGGTGAGGGACACAGAGGGAGCTAGCCATGCTTCTGGGAATGCCTGCTTTCCAGATAACTGCAAAAATTGGGCTGGCACCCCGAAATTGTGTGCAAAGATGCTTGGTGTGCAGTGCCTGGCCAGTGGATACATGGGTATGTGTGACACAGGAATGTTTCCTTGTGAGAGCCACAGACTAATGGCATGTGGCTGGAAAGAGCAGGGAGTGTGTGCATGGGCTGTGGAAGTGGTGTTTTGACCACTGGTCCAGACTGGTCTGTCTTACACATTTCTAGTGTAGCATTAATTTTTGTTTTCTGGTTTAGTATGTTAGCAAAGGATCACATACATTGTGCGTTGGGTGGATGTTCTGTCATAAAATCATAATTTTAAAAATTGCAACAGCAAAATCAAAGGTCCTGGATTCTCTGTTAGTGCAGTTTTCAAATTCCCAAATTAGAATGTAAAATTGAATTATTTCTCAGCTTAGGGAAGTTTTCTTTTTTAAAAAAGAAGAGGAAATAAAGGTGAAGTCCCAAATGGTGCTATTGCTTTAAGTGTTGGTATGGAAAAAAATCATGCGATGCCTGCAGTCAGCAAATCCATTTTGATCTGGTTTGATGCTCCTCACCTGAGCAAAGGCACATTGTGTGTGTGTGTGTATGTGTGTCAGCATTACTATTGATCCTAATTTCCAGGCAGTGCCACTTTATGGCTTTTGCTCCTTTGGAGCCAGGCCTGGACTGGCTTTCCCAGCCGTGCCAGTGTCACCTGTCCCTGAAGTGCCCTTCACCCCAGCAGACACCACTTCTCCCCAGAGCCCCGCGCAGCCAGCCGGCATTAGCATTGCTCACTGCACTTGGTTTCCTCCTTGACACAGCTCCTTAATGAAACACCTGATGAGTCAGTGTTAACTAATCTCACTTGGGTGTGTGGCTGTCACCTCCCTGGAGAAGTTCTGTCTCTGTCTTGAGAATGCTGCAAACCAAAGAGAGATGCTTTGCATTCAGCTTCGCTCTCCACGTTATTTTAGATTCAGTACCTGTAGGGATAGCAAGTTGGAAGTGAAACTGGCACAAGCAGAAGGAAATGTATGTGTCTCTTGCTCCCTCAGGCAGCCCTTTTACATAAGAGGGACACTTTAGAGATGCATATTTGAAATTGATTTCATCTTTCTGCCCCATTAAACAAGCAATTGGTTTTCAACAGCAGCTCGAAGATGAATCTGAGTCAAAGCAGGATGATTAACTGGAGGACAGCCAGCTTGGCCATTGTTTGTCCTCTCCTGTTTAATACTCAGTGTATAGTGATACATCAGAGACTTCAAACTCCTCCCTTCAAGAGAGACAGTAAATTAATCTATTGAGAAATTGCTGAGATTCCAGTCTCCCTACCAACTTTTTCATTTAACGATGTTAGATACAGCTAGCTGGAGTTGCTCAACTCAATGACTCACAGCCAAACACTGTAAAACATTATTTTTGCTTTTTTGCATTTCCTATCTATAAATGGGTGATTTGGAGTTCAGTTGGGTTGAATACACTGAGGTGAAAATTGCTGACAGTTGATAACAACTATTCTTCATTCAAACACAGACTATGTTCTGCTTTCATCCACAAAAGTGGGTGATCTTTGCATGTACTTATCAGCAACCCCAAAACTATAATGTCTTGAGGGCACATGTGCCCATCCCTATTCTGAATATCTGAGTTTCGGGTGTTCCAGTGACTAATGTGACTTTAGAAAGGCAAGGATGTTAAGGAGTGTCTCTTCAGATTCCAACAGGCCTAATCCCTTATGTCCCAATATTTGCCATCCCAATTTTATAGCAAGAACCGATGTACTAAAAGCTCTTAATCATTGTCATGATCCCCCTTTTGGTTTGTTGGGCAGGGAAGCAAACACTCTATTCTTAGGGGTGCTGACAGGAGAGAAGACAGAAAGATGAAGGAAACTGTTACTGCTGTGTACACTGTGCCTCTTAACCAATATAAACCACCATTTTCATCAATTTCCCTTTGTAGAAACAAATTAGAAAATATAACTGCTGCTTTCTACTGGGAAGGGGAAGTGAATCCATAAATTGAAGTTCAAGGTTATTGGAGCTCTTATCTGTCCATAATATAGGTATCTGTCTCTGAGCTGCTGAATATTTTTACTGCTGCTGGTTTAATAATTAATCTACCCTTTGGAAGCTGCAGGCTTTTTGCCTGGGATTAATGCACTCTTAACATCCCCATGTCTACCACCCTATCCTGAAAGCTAAGTGGTGCCACGAGAATCTGCTGCAGGGGGCTTGCTCTGTCTTTGAGTGTGTGCTCCTATGTCTTCATAGAAAGCATTTTTAATCCCTCTCTGCTGCCAGGTTCAGACATGAAATCTCCAGTGCTGTTCTGCAAATCTCTTCTACATTGGTTTGGAGGGCTGGTGCATGAGCAAGTAGCAATGGTAGATGGCAGGTTTCTCTGAACTTGGCTACAAAAGAAGGTGTGACTGAAAGGGCTCTTGCATGTCTCTCTCCAGCTAGGAGTGGGGAAATGAGTGCCTTTACACACAAATCTTGCTGCCTATGGGATAAACTCCTTCCCCCATGTCAATGTCTGAGTCAGTTCAGGGCCTTTGCATGCTTTCTTGGGAGAGACCTTGCTTGGTGAGGTGTCACTCAGATTTGTCAGCAGGCGCTGCAGTTTTTAGTGCCTGTGCGCTTTGTGTTTTTCCTGTCCTGTCCTGTTGGCATAGAAAAGTGTTGAATTAGTATATGATGCCTGTCACAGTGAGAGTGGGGTGAAGCAGGATGCTCAGCTGCTCCCATTTGCTTGTGATGATCCCATTAGGTTTCCTGATGGTGTTCTCTGAAATGAGGAGCTCTTGCTTTCGTCAGGTGGGAGAATCAATACTGTGTGTCCTGCTCTGCCCTGTTCACCCTTCTGATTTCCATTCAATGAAAGTGATGCCTGCCATGGATTGCACACTGTGCATGCTCCAATGTGGCATTCAGGAGGAAGAATCCCCATCTGTGTGTTGAGCATCATGCTAGGCAAGATGAAGGAAAACATCTTTAATCCTTTAAGTATGTTTGGTGTATTTCCCATCCCTGTGGTAAAGGGGAGAAGAGAAGTGAGGGAAGTGAGGTTGGGATGTGAGATAACAGAAGTGTGGAGAGCACCACACTCTTGTCAAGGTAGCTTTTGTGCTTCTAAGAAGGAAGTGTTTGGTTGAAGGCAATTGCTTTGGGGCAGCCAGTTGTGCAAGCCCTCTTAACTATGAATGCAAGGATACCTCTGTGGAGAGTGGATGAAGCAGAAGGAATGAAAATAGGAGCTGCTGAAGCTGCATCTGTGTGCTGGGTAGAGGGAAGGACAAGGAAACTTACAATAGAAACAAGTAATAACAGGATTCTGACTCAATCATGTATTTCTGAACCACAAGGACTGGAAAGAGAGATGAAGGCATGAAGTCCTGATTCTAACAAGATTTGATTCCAACTAGCACATGAGATAGGTTAGTGGCCAATATAAGCCTTTTGAATAAATCCCTTCCTTGTTGCTTTTAAGTTTGATTTTTTCATATATGCAGAGCCTGGATTCTGAAGGTCTCTTCATCACCTCTAATTGCATCTGAGCAGAATCTTCCTTGGTGGGGTTTTTTTCCTATTTATAGCAGCAGCCCATGCAGTTAAGACCACATGGTATTTACCTTCATGGCTGAAGCCATGGTTTTAACCCAGGTTTCCAGAGGCAAAAGCTATGTTTTTCTGCCTCATTGAACTGTTGTTAATTTGGTTAGGGCATTCTTCAGTCTCCAAACGACATCGTACAGGTTGTCTAGCAGCAATAGCACAGCACGGTTGTACTGCCCAGCCTCGCTGGTGGGCAATTTTCCAGTTAAACCAGGTCTGTGCTGCTTTGTTCCCTGTGGAGCTGCTGCAACTGCACATACACTGGTTACAACTGATGGCTGGGAGAAACACTGGTGCTACTTTTCAATCTGGAATGCTTCTTTCCTTTTCTGTCAGTCTGCAGCAGAATACCCACCACTAATGCAAGGGTGCCCCACCAGAACAAAGTCAATCATAGAAATGCAATATTCTTAATTTTATTTTAACTGTGGTTGAACACGCAAATTTCCAGATTTGCAATGTTATAAAATGCAGCTTGATTGGTTGCTGTAGCAGTGACACTTTAAGTCATTAGAAATACTGGGGTTTTTTTGTTGTAAAACCGTATGGATTTTATATTATTAACAGTGATTACTGATTTTATTCTCCGAAATTTAGCTTGCTGTAAGGAATAGTTGTATAAAATGTGACCAAAAGCCTAATAGCTCACAGTTTAGTTGTGTTGGTGATGTGAGCTGGTTAGCACAGGCTCAAGTACTCTTCCTTCCACTAATTGAAGAGGATGACTTTCTTCTGGGATTAGACAGAGATTCTCTTAGGGAGCCAGTTCTGTGTACAGCATCCACAAATTCTCAAGAGGTTTGTTTCAAAACAGCAAACTATATTTTTATACTGCCCTGGCTGTAGCCCATCTGCATTTTTGGGGTAATAAAATGCTCTTACTACCTCTTGCATCCCTTGGCATTAGAGACTTCATCCATCCTCCCTGTCTACTCCACATGCACCACACAACTTACTATTGCCTGCAATTACTATCTGAGCTGTTCTCAGCTTATAGCTATTTATTTGTCTTGGAAACTGGACAGTGTTTTCCATGGGATTACTTCTTTTTTGTTATAGTTGTTACAGTCAGGATGGTTTAGGCAAAGCAATGCAACAGTTGGTTTTGGGGCACCAAAGGCTCAGTCAGGTCTCAGAAACCTTGGTCTGCAGCCAAGAAGTGCACACTGCCCCATCCATGGCAGATAGTAAGTACTATCTCTTGCAATATGCAACTAATCTTTTGTTTTCCTTGAAAACATGAGGGTTTTACTTGCAGGGATCAATTTACAGTAAAGCAAATTTTTGCCTTGTGGAAGGGCAAAGCTAGCATTGGAGGATTACCTTCAGTGGTCTGGAAATACCTGCTTTATGGACATGGGGCAACATTTTCTCAGGGTGTGGGCAGACCTAATTAAGCCACTCTCCCTGGACATTGTTTGTCAGGTCACTGCAGTGGTTGTTTAGATCAGGTTTCTCACATACATCGAAACTCCTGGAGTGCCATGAGTGCAGGTGTCAAACTTTGTCCCTAGGCAATGATTTTGTTTATTTGAAGAGTCCAAGAAGCCAAGTTACCTTAATGCGGGCTTCACCCATGAGGTTTCTGCTGCTTTTGGTTTTTTTTTCCCCCATAGTAAAAGCAGATGTAGTATAGAAAGAAATCTCCATGACCTCATAATTGAATAAAATGAGACCGCTAATTATGTCTGGGAAGATTGTTAGATTGTCTTCAATATTTCTCATCCATTTAGGCCCACAGACTTTCTTTTTTAAGAAGAGAAGAATTCAGGGTGGATGTCACTGCAGTCTATTGACTTTACCCATTGTTTTCTTTTTTTGTGTGTTTCTGCATGGATTTATTTGGGAAGGTGAATTGCTAGGTGAAACTATCTGCCTTGACAATCAATGGTTCTGGGCAAACAAAGGATTATAATTTTATTATCCCACAAATGAGACTTGAAAGGTTTGCCCTGTATTTGCTTCCCTTGCCTTCTGGACAGAGGCAGGAAGAGATGCTGCCCTTTGGGTGGTGCCTGCTTGTTCCCTGTCCCCGGAGGAGTAAGAGATCTCTTAGGAGGAGCATCACAGAGCCTGTGGTACTGTGAAGGCCCCTCTTGCTGTGTTACAGCTTTTCAGCAATCCTGTTCAGGAATGCAGAGAGGGGAGGAAAGTGCTGTGCTTGGTGAGTATTTCGCTCAAACCAAGCTGGGGGGAGGAGGAGGTGGCTTGATCCAGATTGCCTGTTCTGGCTGTGTTCTTCTGCTTTCCTACCCCTTCATGCTTCTCCCTAACTTCCTGGCAGTCATATTCCATGGCATGCTCTTTTCACCCCATTTCAGACCATGCAGCAACAGCACAAGGGAGCCTTTGTTCAGCTGGAGTACTGTATCTGAATGCTGTGAAAAGCATTGTGGCAGCTGCCTGTGTTTGAGACCGTGCTTGGGGATGTCTGGAGGGGTTCTGTGTGGCCAGCATCCTCTGAGCTGAGCAGCAGAGCTGTAGGGAGGCTTTAGGGGTACAGGAGGGATGCTGTTATGGACTGCATGGAAGCACACTGGCTATCAGTGCCAGGGAAGTGTTTCTGCAGAGCAGCTTCTGTGTGTTGATGTTGCAGCAAAGCAGGTTTAAGGATATCTGTGAACTGAAAAAATCTTCTTAGACAAGTGACCAGTGGTACAGAGATCAGAGAGAGCTTGGGTAGTGGCAGCTGCATCACCCACTTGCAGAAGAAATACCAGTTTTTTGGAAATTCTCAGCTCTACCAGCAAGGTGTTTTCCTTCACTGCCCAGCTCCTCAGCCATGCTGAGCCCCTCAGCCAGCCATGTCTGTTCTATTGTGGCATTCTATACCAAGAGCCATCAAGAAGAGCTGTCCTGGGGAAGCCACTGGCACTAGAAGAAGCCCTGTTTTGAGTCAGCGTGTTGATGCTGTGCTGCAAGTGCATCTTGTTCAAAAGCTGTACTAATTATAAATTGGTCTTGGGAGCTGAGGATAAAAATATCTTTAGTCAGCCTGTCTCTGTAAACAACCTGCGATGCTATTTGGAAATGTGGTATAGTTTTCATGTTGCAGGGAAT
Organism: Turdus rufiventris; assembly: GCA_013186435.1. NCBI lineage: Eukaryota > Metazoa > Chordata > Aves > Passeriformes > Turdidae > Turdus > Turdus rufiventris. Next base: position 4,140,955 of record PYHW01010670.1, read on the forward strand.
GTGTGTGCTGTGTGTGAACGACTTCAGCAGCCACAGTGCAGAGCTTCCTTGTGGTCAGGCTGACAAATAAAGCAGAGAAGGAATTTTTTTGCATGCTGGAGATGGCAAAGTGGATATTCATAACATTCTTTTCCACCCAGTTAGGGGAGAAATTTGAGTTTACCTCAGGATTTTAGGAGGAAGGATGTTTATTATGTCAAGCATATGCTGTAATAGTACCTTGCTTTTTAAAGAATGCCCTTCTCTGTTGTGGCCATGTGAATTTGGGCGGAATCTCTCCTGTACTTTGGAGGAGAGAATTTGCTTCTGTGGTGCAAGAAATCAGCTGGTTCACTGCTAAATCAAATGCTGATGTGTACTGTCATCTGCAAGGTAGGTTTCCCTGCTGGGAAGGGGGTGCCAGAGGCAAGAGGAAGATCCGGGTGCCAGCTGCCAGCGACAGACACACAGGGAGCAGCCATGAGTGGAAACTGCTGGATCTCCATAACAGGACTTGTGTGCGCAGCTGGAAGCTGCTGTGAAGTGGCAGCGAGAGGAAACCCCCACAGCCTCCTGTGGCTGTCTCGGGGCTGATCCTGACAGATCTGTCACTGGGCTCCTAGTGGAGCTGAGTTTTCTGTGAACACTCCCTGACCATGTTTCAGGCAAATCTTCAAATATATGCTAGGTGTTTGGGAAGATGGATTATGCTTTTCAGAGAGGTAAAAGCACTTTGCCTTTCCTTTGTTCTTCTTTCTTCTTAAGCTCCAATGTGACTTAAACCAGGATGGTGCAATTTTTCCAGTTTCCTTAGGGTAATTGCCCTGTGTTATGCATTCTGCTTTTTACAGAGCTGGGAAAATACAGGGGAGAAGGGAGGAAAAGATACAGCCCCTTTTGGGTACCTTCCAGTTCAATACTTTGGAACCACATCCACAGGCTTGAGGAAAAAATGCCTGAATGTGAAAGGGCTTGCCATCAGAACTAAATTATTCATCAGAATATTAAAAGAAGAGTGTGCAAAGATGTAAACTGAGCACACCCCAATGCAGGCTGTAATGAGCTAAAATTATAGTTGTGGTCTTGGGAAAAGACCACACTCTCAATTAGCTCAGTGCTGGCAGCTGCCTGAGTGCATACAGCACCTTCTACATAAGGATGATGCCAAGCATTCGTCAACTTTGTACTCTTTTTTCAATAGATTAAATAAAATAGGGTTTAGTCTCAGCAATATTATGTATCACCAATAGATAAGAGCGCTGCCAGTTAATAGGGTGCTGTAAATCTGGAACCTCCTTGAACCTGTTGTCTTGTAACTCCCCCAGGCTTTCTCATTTGTTTTTCTCCTTGCTGTTTGTCCTGTAGACACAGGCTTTCCTGTGATGTCAGCCTCCCCTGTGTCCCCTTCTTACATCAGCTCTGTTTCCAGCTGTTAATCATATATGATTGAAACCGTCTCCATCAGTGTTTTAAAAATTGATGGCTTCCTCTTTTAGTTCACAGCCTCCTTCTTTTATACCGTCTCTATTCAGCAGTCTGTTTTCTGACTCTTTTAAAGGAGGTGGCCACCTTGCCTCTCTTGCTGGAGTGTGATCATAGGTGTGCATCTTCTGCATTTCAGAACAAAGGTGAATGATGTGTTGAGAGCTTTAGAATGACTGAGTGACAAGGTTTTCCTCCTGTTTATTTTGGTCCTTTTTAATGCTGTTGTGGAAAGGATGGGATCAAGAACCGGGTCTTGCAGGGTTTTTAAAATCCTGTTAAGTCTTTTTTCTCTGTTTGTCACTAGCAGTGCTTCAGGCAATATTTTTCTCCTCATGAACATGAAGGTCTTGCCTTAACTGATGACAAGCTCAGATGCTACAGCACTATGATTTAATTCTGAGAAGTGCTAGGGCTTCTGTGGAAGTCAGTCTGCATTCAGGGTAGTAGTCAGTATGCTTAAAGCTGTAAGGGGATGTGTTTGCTAGGACCACAGTGCTCTTCTGTGCCCTTCTCTGTTCTCCCCTCCCACTGACCCCACTTGTCATTCTCTTTCTCTCTTATATTAATTAATAATAATCACTGTGTGGGTGGGGATTTGTAGAACCAGAAATGGAATGAACTAGAAATGACCCAGGAAACTTCTGCCATTGTGCATGTATATATAGCTCCTAGACAACCACAACAAAGAAGATACTGATAATTATTTCCCAAGTAACTTTGACAGAGACATGAATAGAAAAATGTACGTGAATTATTTTTGGAGAGGTAAAACTCTAAATTTAGAATTTGCTTGATCTGTTTTAAAATATATTCAAGAAGTTTTTAACAGAAAAAAAATGAGAGGGAACTTTTCTCTGAGGGATGAAAATAAATTTCAGTTTTAAATGAAAACCTGAAAAATTTGGACAGGATTTATATTAGATATACTTGAGAAGGTTGGAGGAAGTGTGAAAGAAGTCTTTTCCTGATAAGTTGTTCTGTGTGTACTTGGTACAAATATCTCATATGATGCAGAGCTCATCTGAAACAATAACAGGAAAAGAAAGCCGTACAGAGAGCTGTAAAATATACTGATTCAGGGATAAGAAATTCTTATTTGGAATGTTAAGATTGTGATAGTATTTCAGGATTCCTTCATTTTTGATAAATTCATTTATATTCAGTGATGCTTCTTGGCAGTATCTTGATTTTCACACTGCAGGAAAGTCTGATTCTCAAACAGAAAAATAACAGTGGAGGAGGGAGAGCAGGGAGATGTAGGTAGGTGTATAAATAAAGTGTGAATGGCTTTCTGCAAAGAGGAAGGCTATCATCCAGGGCCTGGAGTGGAAGCCACTGTTTTTTCTGTATATTATATGTAGCCTGGGTGACATTGCAAAGACTTTGTGTAAAACTGGAAAGCAAATGCACATTTCTTTCCCTAAAAGGATTGTTCCTACCTACCTCTCCTGAGAAATGTGCCTGACTTTGTCAATAACTAAGTAGTTATCTTTATCATCTTGTGTTGCTGCAGCTCTGAAGTACTCTGGTTTTGGTGGATGCCCTCCTGTTTGTGCCCTTCCAACATCTTTCTGGTCCTTCTGCGTTTTCATATCATTTTGTGTTACGAGACAATACTCTAGTTGGTTGCTCTAGCCTGTATCTTTCCAGTGGCAGGAGGCTTCATTTACCTCTACTGAGTTCAGGCACTTCCTTATCTGATGTAGTTTCAGCTTCTTGCTCTTAGTTCATGTTCCAGCTAATTTGGCAATGCTCTGGTTTTCTGTCACATTTAGTTCTTCTGCACAGGAGTCCATTACTGTTCATGTGGCCCAAAGGAATGGTGTGAAAGAGAAGTGTCTGAATCCTCAGTGGCTGCATCCAGCAGGGCCAGAGCACTCTGGATGTAGGGCTGTGACACTGTGACTGAAGAGGTGTATTCTCTGCCAGGACCTAAACTGCTTATGTCCTCTTCCTCTTGTAGGAGGATAATGTTCTTGATTGTAGTGTCACTCAGATTTTTATTTTTTTTTAAATCGAGAATCAGTGGAATGTTGACCAAACTGTTGTAGTTTAGCTTAATTTTTACCTGTTCTTTGGGGTTATTCTACATCTCCTTCAGAAAACAACTCTTAAAAAAACCCCAAAACAACCCAACCAACCAAAAGAAAACCTACAAAAATCCCTCACTAACCCCACAAAAACACAGAAAAGCTTCCCATACAAAGCTTCACACTGCACGTGAGATGGCTGTGTGTTTGTGGGGTTTTTCCTTGCTGCTGCAATGTATATTTCTGTGTTTATTGTCATGCAGTTTGCTTTGGAAAAAACTGGCATGTTGCATACTGAGTCTCTGTGATTTATAAGAATTTCCCATGTCTTTTTTATTAATAGTCATAATGTACCTGTGAGCAGGGAGGTGACACGTTGGAATATGTGAAGTAGCTGAAGTGAGATCAGATAATTGACAGTAAGGCAGGACTGCAGGAAAGATAGCTTGCTTGGCTACCAGCTTGACAAAGCATGTTAGTTCACTGGAGTTTTCTTTTGTTTTATTTGTTCTTGATTTTGATTCCCTATTTGAGCTCTGTCTCCACCTGAAGTGTTCATTATTTATGGAAGGCAGCACTATTTTACCTTCAGGGTAAATGCTTACAGCTGCTTGTACCGGTAGAAGGACTGGCCCTGACAGAATTGATGCAGAAACGCAGATATCAGACTGGATTTGCCTTGTGCTGTAGGTTCTCCATACTCTTTTGGGCATTGTCACACCCAGCTTACTGCAAAGAGCACTGATTCTCCAGTGTGTTGTTGCAAGGTGCTTACTCTAAGCTGCTTCTCAGGTGCTGAAGTGAAATCCAGTTTGCTAGCTTACCTGTACCACTAAGCCTTTGGATAGAATGGGGAGAATATTTCATTTCACTTTTGTTTTGCCCTGTGCCAGACAGAACTGATAGACTGTGACAGTATTGAACAAACCCTCAGAAGGCAGAGAACCCTTGCAGAAGTGAGGAGGAAAAAAAAGGGATCTTCCTGGTGTTGTGTTTGCAGTGCTAAGAGTGTTGAGCAAACATGCTTGCAGGGATTGAGCAGTTTGCAAGTCCTAAGTATAAAGGGTTGGGGTTTTTTTTACCAGGCATTAACTACTGCATAACTGAAACTTTGTTAACTTGTTGAACCAATTTATTTATCCCTCTTAAAAGCGAGGGTCAAGTTTTCTTGGCTCAGGCAAACATTCAACACTTCTTTTTATTTAATACAAACAATCTTTCCTGCTGCCAGCCAAATTGCCTATATCATTTCATGTTCTGTGCTGCCAACAATTCTCCCTTCTCCATAGTACGTGTGATGTCATATTGTGCATAAGAACTCAAAATTTTTTTCTGAAATATCAAACCAACTTCACCTGAAGGAAAAACAATTTTCTTTCTGCTATATTGAAGCTTTCTATGCTTTTCCTATATTAACTGATTCTATTCTCTTAAGATGAAATCTGACAGTAGAAAATAAGTAGAGAATAAATAAGGAGGGAAGAGTCATGAGCAGCTTATGGTAACTGCTAGGACTAGGTGGACATCAGAACATAATATCCACCCTTGGTGCACCAAGGCTAAATTATGGACATTTTTAGTGGGTTGGTAGCTAATTTTAGCAGCACAGATCTTCAACTGAACTTTTTGCATGTGGTTCTTTCAGGCAAGTTTTGCAGCTTACTATAGTTGGTGACAAAGTAAATTAGTGTTAATCAGAACCAAACCATTTTAAATGCTCTGACAGGTCTCCATGTGCCAAGAAGGGCAAAGTACTCAGTCCTGAAGGTGTGGCAACTCCCACAAAAGCAATGAGCATTTCCTCTAGCAGTATCCTTTCTCTGGCTTTGTAGTTTAAAAGCAGCTTTGTAACTTGTCTTCTGTGGCTGCATCAGGTGGAGACTTGCCTTGTAAAGTAAATATCCTGAATGAAGTCTTGCTGCATTCTTCTGCCACAGGCCACAGTCAGAAACAATACTCCAAATTTCCCAACTTTGCTTTAAATTCTCTGTGTCTCTAGGCCAAGGTACTTGTTGTTCCATTTACCTTAACTTTTTTAAAACTTGTTATCCTAAGAAAAAAAAATCAACTCATGTAGCCCATTATGATAGCGAAGGGTTAAAATGTTTCTAAACTCATGGGAATTGTATACAATTGATTCGGAGAGTAGAAAGAAAGGCTGGGTCTGGTAGGCCTGGGAAAGGGAACTGGGTCCTGGGAACAAATGTTGACCTTTGTCTTTATTAGATCATATGAAACTGCACCTGCGTAATCATCATATGATAAATAATACGATTGTTAAATGTAATGATTATTTGCTAATTGAATATATTATTATTTAATCATAATAAGAATCATGAGAAATGATATAATCATAACAAGAATCATGAGATAGGATGTTTGGCAGACCTGATGAAAATCACAAGAATTCATGCTTGGATACAATAGAACAATATGGGTTTAATAATTAATATATAGTTACATAATGAAAAGGGTATAAAAACATGTCCCACTCAAATTCATGTCAGGGTCAGATTTGTGTTTGTACCCCTGATTCCCAGAGCTCTGCAATAAAAGCACCTTCATATAATCACCCTGTGATTATGTGTTTCAGCGCTAACAATTACGTCACAGGCTATCTTCCTCCTTGCCCCACTGCTTTCTCCTCTTCCCTGTGTCTGCATCACTTTTGAGCCTGTTGACCAGATTCAGTCACACAAAATCAATCCAAAATCCTCAAGGTTTTTCCTCAGGGTGGAGGAAGGACCTGGCAGAGCTCGGGCTTTGTTAGTGGCTCTGCTTACAGGTAGCTTCTTTGCTCAGCAGAAGCCATCCAGAGAGAATAGGACTAGAGGACGAGCACAGTTAGGAAGAGGATGCCTGTCTTCTTCTAAACCATAACTTGGAGTGGAAGCTGGGCTTACAGACAAGACAACATGAGCTGCCCCAAGTACCATGTATACCCTGGTGAATCATGGATCCTTTCAGGGGATTTGGTGCAGCCTCCTGTATTTACAAGGATCTCTGCCAGCAACACACCACAAACAAGCATGCAGCTCCTCCTCATTACCTTGGCCTTCTTTGTGAAGCCAGACTTGACAACTGGGGAAGTCAGAAGGAGAAATCAAAGAGGAGGTTCATCTGGAATCAGAGAGGTCAGCAGACCTACAGAACAAGGTGTATTGGCCCAGCTTTGTCTTTTGTTTCAGGGCAATACCATCCCACTAACTCCAATGCTCTTGGGATTCAACACCTTCAGAGATCTCTCAGCTTCAGCTGAAGGGCAGGAGGAGGCATTTGCATGTGTTTTAAAAGTAGCTAGCTAAAGAGGAAAAAGCTCAAAAGGCATTTAAGCTTTGCTCACCATTGCCAAGTTTCCACATGTTTAGAACATTGAGTGCTCCTGTAAACAAGATCTCAGCCCACGCCCTCCCCCTGTGTAGGTGGCCACTGAGGTTTCACTTAGAACCCTGTACACGCCTGTGTGTAACCAAGGCAGTGACTGACCTAGTGACTCTGGGAACTAGACTCTAGTGGTCAAGCATTGTTACATGGCTGGCAAGGCTGGAAAATGCTTGAGTGTCTCAGAGCTTCCTGGACAAGCTGCTGTGATGTGAATTATTTCCCACTCCTGGAGCAAAGGAGTCCCCTAAAGGCAACTGAATAAAAGAGGTAGCACAACCTGGAGATGAAAGGAAGTGGCCTCTCCTTTTGGGTTAAATAAGTAGGCGAGGAGCTCTGAGACTGGTGGCTGTTCTGACTTGTTTTGCAGAAGACAAACCCATGCTGGGCAGGGCTTGGAGTACCTGGCTCATATGAAGTCTTCTGGAGGTTGGTGAGTGGTGCAGGTGGAGGCAATCTGCTGGTCAGAGGTGGCTTGTGCCTGTTGAAAAAAATACAACCAAGCCTGGCAGCTGAGTCGTGCCAGGGGCAGCACAGCAGTCACAGTGAGGTGTCTCCATCTTCCAGGCAAAAACCATTATCTGACAGGACTCCACATTTTTCCTGCCTGAGCAGGCTGTTTGTGAGGATATGTAATCTTTGGACTTCCCCTTATACAAGAGGCTGAGAAGAATGCAGAATATGTCATCGTCATCATCAAACTGAGCTGAATTTATGTGTCTGGAAGTAAGACTCTTTGATGGGAAATGGAATGGATCTGCTTAGGGTATATTTAAAGAGGAAGACTGCAGTGGACCTACATCCAAGAGAATTTAAATTTTATTTAGTGCACTTAAATATATTTGTCTAATCTGACAAAAGCATAATTTGCTCTATAAATACATTTTGCCTGTTAACTTGGTTTTGTGTGGTTTAAATGTGCACTGTCAATTTTTGCATCTGAGATATGAGCCTGTTTCTTTTTTTGCTTTAATGCACATTTAAAGCTTCACACACAGCTGTTTCTAAACATTGTCTTGATTGGTTTTCAACATAGATGGTGACAACTATCAACATCTGAGCCAGAAAACCTTCTTTTGTCTGTAATGAAAGGATGGCCAGAGCAGTTTTAAAATGCAAAGGTCTTAAATATTTTGTGTGTCAGCCAGAATTCAAGAAGTTGGTGAGAAAGGGAGGAAATGAAGCAGGCAGAGTGCCTCATGTAATACCCAAAATTGCAGAGTATCTGCTATTCAGTGCATGAGGTGGTTCCTGTTCCTCCAAAATCCCAATTTTGGATCTTAAACAGTGTATTTGGTATGCAGAAAGTCAAGGATTTGGCTATAGATTTTATATTTGTGCCTTCAGACAGCAAGGCTGCAACTTTAAGGTAAAGTGAGAATTTCATTATTTAAGATGCTTTTCAATAGGAAGTAGGTGGTCAGTGGCTGGTAATAATTCAAATGTGTTGACTTGTAATTAAATATGGTTGTCACATTCATTTGGCACTATTCCTGGAGAACTGGGTGAGTGCATGCTGAATGTGTACATGTGCTCACTGAAGTAGTTGTAGGGCTCAGCATACACTTGCTCAGATCCCTGATTAATGGTTGTTTTTCCCTTGTGGCCTTTGCCAAGATGAGCTTGGATGAAAAATGGAATTTAAAAGCACTTCATTTAAAGACTGATTATTAGTGAAACAAAAGCTTGTTCAAATGATCTTCTCTTTGAGCAAAATAAAGTTTACCAAAGCATGGTTTTGCTCTTTCAAGTTAACATGTCATTACACAAAGGAGGCATTGTGTGTTTTTGTTTCTGGTCATCATGTCCTTCAGAGTTCAGATAGAGTAGATAACATAGTGGATAGTGGAGGGAAGAGAAACAAAAGCTTTCCACATCCTGAAACTTCCCAGTCCCCATAGCTTGCTTTCAGTGGCAAGTTCAAAGCCCACAGAAATATATTAATTTATACAAACTTATATTTACAAAACATGTTTTGGCCATTTGGGGAAAAGTTTAGCTGTCAGGAACTGAGTTATACCTTTTGCAAAATTCTTGTTTCAGAGCATTGGTCTATAGCTTTTGCAATCTCAGTGTCTGACTTGCTTGAAATCTTCGAGAAGCAAACCATTGTTTCCTTGAACAGTGTTTTGAATTAATATAGTCTTAATTTTTTTAGTATTAATTTAATTTATGGCAAGAGTACTTTTTTCAAATGTAGAATTTAAACGATTTTATTTAGAGATTCAAATAGAGCTTGTATAATTTCAGCTTTAAAAGTACAGAAAAGTGTGATTTGCATTTAAAGGGTTCCCCTCATTTCCTAAACCCCCACCCACACCAGCAGCTCTTGCTTTTGCCTGTTCAACTTTTCTTAAAATAAAAATCAGCCAGCTATCATACCTGAACTATCTCCTGTGAAAAGCTGAACAAGTTTTCTAGAAAGGAAGACTAGTCCTATGTATTGCAGTGCAGTATTGGAGACAAAAAGTATGTGTCAGAAGGGTATGTCTGAAAATAAGGTGAGGTTTTCTTGGGCTATCTGATATCTCTGCAGTGCACTTAACTTGTCAGCAGGTTAAAACTGAAGCCTGTCATCAACTGCTGCTTGTGTAAGAAGGAGCATCACTCACCCCTTCTTGGGAATGCCCGGGTCACCTCAGGGTGTGTGAGAGCAGCAACAAAAATGTCATTCAGTCTATTTGACTTTCTAAATTTACCTTTGTACTTTATCTGACTCCTGTGGTGTGCGGTAGTTTTTGCACTGGGGAAGACTATTTGAGTGTTGTTTGCAGGGAGATTGGCGCAAATCCTCTGTCAGGAGTTTGGGAATGAGCAAGGTCAGTGTTTATCTGTGTGGGTGGGTGTGTGCCCAGTGAGGAAAGGAAAACAATGGTTTAAGAAGAAATTATAAGGATATTTTATTTTATGTGTTGAATTTCTCTGGGGGAGAATCCCAAGTAGTCTCAGTCTAAAGTGCTGTTCCCATTCTTGAACTGTTCCTTGATTTTAATTTTTTTGTTTTACTTTTTCTTTTGAGATGTCTGAATGAAATTGCCAAGTCAAAGCTCACCTGCTTATTTCAGTGCACTTCAGGATTTCAGCAAGCTTTAGATATGATTTAAAAGCATCTCTATCAAAGTCTACTTTGAAGATGAAATAGAATAGAAGTGTACTCAGGTGCTGGAAAATACTTAGTCATAGCTATAACACTGGTACAGAAGATGGTAAGTGTGTACCAGAAGCAAAGAATGTCTGGGATGTGTGATATTTGGCTGTTGGAAGGGGTTGAGTGCCAGGTTGCTTGCAATGCAGCTCCTTTTGAAGAGAGAACCAGGATCTCTGAACAAGGATGCTTCCCCTTGGTCATTCCGTATCTCTACTCACTGCAGAGACCTGATATGCTGCCTGGTTTTGGAAATAAGCAGGACTGCACCAATGAAATAGGCAGATTTTGTATTTTATAGTGTATTCAAGGAAGAGAAATGTTTTAATCTGTTCACATCACCACTTATGTTCCTTGATTTCCCTTGCAGAATGCATCCTCCATCTTTTTCCTGAGAAAGAAATTACTCTTCTCCAATTCTCACTTCTTTAGTTACTCACATTTGTGTGCTTATGATGTGTAGAAGAAGAAGATCTTACTCTTTGAAAGAGCTATCCCACAGGAGGCTCTGGCCTCTCTCAAAGAGGCACCTGATGGTGGCTGCTGAAGCATTTGAAATGTATGCGATGGCAAGGCTAGATTTGCTGAAAAACATCATCAAGCATCTAACACAGAAGCAAATAAGAAAAGAGGGCAGGTCAGGCTGCTTTTAGGGGATTATTTATTTAAACTCAGATCTATGCCTTTGGATTAGGAGCAGATTTGGCCCGTGACAGTAAATCTGTAGCACCACAGATTGGTATGCCTTTGTTTCCTAATATAAGATACAGAAATCTGGTGTGTTGCCAGCATTGTAAATGTACTACGAAATTATTTCTCTGTTGCCTCTCCTTATTTTGTTCCAAAGAAGTTAAACCCCTCAGTGTCCCAGGCTGTTACATTCACTCCAACAGACATTGGTATTTGCAGCTTGTACAGGACTTTGTAGTGAGCTTCTTGTGGGGAATGTAGTCACAGAGAACTTAATTTTTTCAGCCATGGCTTTGCTTTTTTCTAATCCTGTATAAAGTGCATTAGATTTTGGGCTTTGGATCTTCATACCCTTCAGTGTGTAACTTAGTATAGGGATCAGTTAGTTCAATGAGTAGCATGTGTGGAAAATGCTGGTAATATTAGACTTTTGTGATTTCTTTTACGAAGTGCTTAATCTAAAAATCTATAACACCTGGAGACATCACTAGTTATCTTAAACCGACCTTACCCACCCCATCTCATCTACATTGGCACATGTATTTGGGAATCCAGTGCTTGGGTTGCTCACCTGACAAGGAATGTGATGAGGATCGTATTTCAGGAACATAAGTGGATCCTCTGCTGTGCCTATGGTGCTTTGGTGACAAACACCATTCCCCAGGGCTGCACAACCAGCAGTCTTTCTGACCTAACAGCTTGCTGTTGAGACAGTAGTGGCACGTGGTGTGGCAGGCTTAGTCCCAAACTTGGGCTTTTGCTTTTCTTTTTATATTTAGGGAAGGTGGCTCTCATTGCTGCCATCCCTGCTCTCCCTGTTTCATCTCCTGCTCCCACTCTCGCTATGTGCTCTGTTCCCTACATGGCCTCCATCATCAGCCCGGTGCCAAAGCAGCCCCAAGACCTGGGGCAGGGGTGAGACCCCCCCAGTAGCTTGGCATCTGTGCAAATCCACAAAACCTGCTGTGCTGGAGGGATGCTGCTCATGCACCACAGCTCTGCATGGCTTCTTCCAGGCAACCTGTGGCCAGATGTAGTGTGCACAAGGTGTTCTCAGATAAATGCATTTGCAGAAAGATCTGCCACCCCCTTGCTGGAGACCGCCCACTCCTGCTCTTACTCATTGCTGCTTAAAGCATGCAGTAGTTTCATGTTTGTTTTTGTTTTAAAAAGACAGCAACAAAATCAATCAAAAAAAAAACTCCTCTTTAATGCCAAAACAATTTTATGTTCTCACTGCAAAACAACTTTGGAAGAGGGGAGAAGTTCACTTAAGTGGAAGAGCTGTAGTTCATTTTCCAGAGAAGGGGATCAAATAGTACAAGTGTCCCAGCAGCAAATAGCACTGTGTTAATTGCACCCCAGAGAATTTTGGACTTAGCTGTTTTCAGACATGTTTTTAATTAATATGATATCTTAGTTCTGTTGAATTCAGAATGAAATAATTTCTCAGATACTGCTTGTTGCTCTTAGCTTCTAGGCATCTGAACTTCAGAAAACTTGCTTCAGCTGTAGCAGAGCCCAACTTGTGAATCTTTGGGAGACAGGATATTTTTCATTAACCTGGTTTTTGGAGAGCGCAGTGTAAGTCAGCTGCATTCTGATGCTTAATGATACTGAAGCAGATGTAGTTTCCCCTTCTTCTGAAGCATTATAAATTGTTTCCAAAATCCACAGGCCAGTTGTAGTTGCCCTACTTGAGTCAGAAACGTCAGGACATGAAGATGAAATATTCTTCCCTCAGCCCACCATCTTTCTAGCAAGATGTAAAAGAGAAATCCAGACTACTTCATAGTGAAGGCAGGCTAAAAGCTGCATTTAAGCTTCATATTTCATTTCAGGGCATGGATTTTTTTTGGTTTGGTTTTTTGTGGGGAGGGGGATGCTTGTTTTTTTTAGGCTCCTTTGGTGATACAAGGAAGGTAGTGAAAGTGTGGATAAATATTAAGTGACTGCACATGCTGCAGCACATAGTCATTAAGTGGTTTATGTGTGAAACCATGGAAGGAAGAGGCTGGAACAGAGACACTTTCTCCTGTTTGATGTAAAATATCGTGTGGTGAAAGATATAATCAAGAGTAATGCGCTCTTAGGATGGTTGGATATACACTGTACTCTTATTTTAATTAAGCCCTGTCTGTTACACTTGGTGATGCTTGCAGCGGTACAAATTTTTGGCTCCTTTAACATCCAATATGTTTTGTTGAAGCAGAAATAGTGTGGTCAGTCACTAAGTGGAAGCATAACTGAAGCCTTGGGTCCAGGCTAACTTGTTTCACAGGCTTTAATGTAAGACTCCTGCTGGGCATCCTTTCATTAGCTGAAAATGTTTGCAGATGTTGTGATCATATGGGTCTTTCAATATTAAAAATCATACCCAAAGTTATTTTTCTGGAGCTCATCCTGATGTTGGCCACTTAGGTATCTTGTTGCCTCATGTTTTGCTTCTGTCATAAAAAAAAATTGAATTCAGATATCTTTATAATTACAAATTCCTCTCTGTCTCTGAAATAAATTGTGCCTTCTTTGAATGTTTCTAGGAGGTTAATGAATAATTGACTACAGAGTGAAAGCGAAGATCCTTTTAACAGGCAATTGAATCTGGTGTGATGTATGAAAATTAATGGTTAGGCTTAGAGATTTAAATGTGATATAAATATTTTTAATATTTAGACATGAAGATGTACTTATTAGCAACAATTCAAAACATTGTTATTTATTTTGCATACCTCTCAATTAGTTCAGTTCCCAAAATATGAAGCTTAGAGTTTATGTATTTAGGACCTGTACTTGAATGCAAGAACTCTCATTACATTGTTTGTGAGGGAGAGCAAGTCTGGGTTTGTACGGTTTTTTCTTTCTCCTTAACACTTTTTCCCTTTCTGTTATGCTTGTACAGGCATTTGCTCAATTTGAAAAGTCAGCTGAATCTTTGTACCTTCTAGGAAGGAAGAGTGTGCAATGATTCTTAGAATAGAAAATATTTTACATCTGTTGCTTTTGTAGTTGATTTTATATGTTAGCTACTGATAAGACAGTAATACATCAGTGCAAGCCCTGCACGCCTACACTTTTCCTTCTTTGAACACAGCTTGGATATTTTTTGCTCCCTGCTCTCCTCTGTGTGGTGAACTGCACAGGGAGTTTTCCTGTGTTGCAGAAGGATTTAGAAATGAAGTTACTGCCACGCTTCAGATCTTAATCTTCCCTGCTGTTTGCAGGTGATTCTTTGCCAGTCAGCTGGGTCAATATTAAAACCAAGCCAGGATACCTAAAACCAGGAGGCTCCAACTATATCAGTGTCTCCGATTTCTCGTATCTGGAGTTCCAAAATTTGCTATAAATTGAGTTCCCATAAAGGGAAGAAGGCCACAAGTGGCAAGGCTCAACCATCTCCAGCCTGCCAGTAAGCCAGCTGGGGCAAGGCAGGGGCTGATAATTTGCTTTGTTCCTTTTCTGTTTACCAGTGTTTGTCTTCTCCTTTTAGGGGCTTGCATACCACTTTCTGCCAGTCATGAGGGAATATATTAATGTGGTTAAGTTGTCCCTGGATGGTGGTGGTATTGTTGTTATTACACTAATGTGTTCTCAAATCTAAACCCCTTAAAAAAATAGTATTTTCTTTCTGCTTTGATTTTTGTTTATGTGATTATGCAGAAATGTTGCTGGTGATACCAGGACTGCAATGGGAATGGCAGCCTGACAGTAACCAGCTCAGAAATTGTGTCTTTCAACTCCTCAGCCCTTCTGTATCCATTTGGTTCCATTTCAAAGGTGATCTGCCTTTTAGTTGACTTTATTTTAATCAAACTCCTGTGAGCACAAGGCTGTGTTGGGGATGTGATATTTATAGCCCTACAGCAGTCAGGTGCAAAGTGATCTGAGCAACAGCTTCTGGTCAAGTTAAAAGAAAAACCACCTCAGGGTGAAGGTTACACAAATGCCTTAACTCTGTGTAGACAAAGATGCGGGTGTGTGATGTCTGGATTTTGGGGTGAGGGAAACTCATTACTGGTAGTGAAACTGTTGGAGGCTGGTTGTGTGTTGTTGGAGTACCCATCCTCTTTATTTACTGGCAATTTACCCTTGGGCAGTGAATGCTGGAAAATACAAGCAGGGAGGTGAGCCTAGGGCAGTGAGCTTTACTGTATGACAGCACTCTCAGTGCCCTGGGAGCTGAGAGTCTCTTGCTGCAGAGTGAAACAGAGAGCAAAAGCTAATTAGCTGCTTTGCAATTTTTTTTTTCTTCATGAGAAAATAATTTTTTATTTGACCACCAGAGCACTGGTTCTGCGCAATGGGTGCAAGAGGCAGAGAGAGCAAAATAAGAGGACTCTTCCCCACTTGCTTCTCTGGGGTAAGGTGGTACCTGTGCCCTCTCCCAGCACTGTACTGACACTGTATGCAAAGCTGGGCAGGTTCTGCCTGGCTTGGGCTGCCTCCCACATTTCTGATTTCTAATGCAAATCTCTGGCACCTCACTCATCTGGAGCAAGTCAGGGTGTTATGTCACCCAGCCTTTGTGACATTTCCTCTCCTTTGGGCAAGAGCTGGAAAGGAAGTAGGTTTATTTAGAATCGGGTTTTTTTTGTTTACTTCTGTCTATTCATACCCTTGGTAGAAAAGATATTCCTGCTTCCGTGTGAAACATCTGGCTAAATTATAAATATGAGGAAGTGGCTGAAGAAATGGCTTAACTGAATTGTTATTTAGAAGTTAATTTTGTAGCTCTGATTAATAAATTCTATATTTCATTGTGGCATAGCCATATATAGCCTCTATTGCTGTTAAAATAAGCAAATAGTAGTAATAACAGATGGCCCCATTCTTAAAAACCTGAGCTTAAATTTGGTGTTCTGCATTTAGGCAGGCAGTGCTGAAGGAAGGTGCTTCCCCATGCAAAGCCCTCAGGAGCCACGGGGAGCAGACCAAGTGCTCTGTGGTTCCAGCCTGAATTACAAGTTTTCCAGTTTCTCTGGCTCTGACCGTTTTTAGATGAGGACAATGGTTTAAACCTTCCCTGTGTATGGGGAAGTCATGCAAGTGGACAGAGATGTGTAAAGAGATCTGCTTACTGTCAAATGCCAGACAGCCACGTGCAGCAGCTTTCTCTACGGATCTGGAGAAATGCTGATTTTGATTAGAAACATCATTTACCAAGACAGGGAAGCAGTTTTTGTCTTCTCGGCTTCTGTAAACATATACAAATGTAAGTGAACATTAATTTTATTTTTTCAAATTATGTGTCCACAGACTTCGTTTCAGCAAAACCAGATGTTTCAGATTTAGTTATGCTTACATCCCATGTAATCCAGAATACCTTTCGTATATAGTTCTTTAGCTGGTAACTTGATAAAATCTGGATGGCTTTCCTAATTGGACTGTGCAACGTGTTAAATAAGTTTGTAGCCAGGAATCACTTCCTCCTTGTTCCCACAAGTATTTGAGAAAGTAGTTTGTAGGTTTGTGGTGTGAATGATCTGGCAAAGAGCTCTGTCCTCCTCTCCTGGGCATGCTTTGCTCCTTGAGCCATGTGCCTGGTGCTGCTCTGGAGTCGTGGAGTGTGTTTTGTGTTGTTGGATGTGTGGTTACCTGCTCTGGGAAGAAGTGAAGCCTCTAAGACATTCCTGTGTTGCTCATGCCAGGAGGAGCACATGTCCACCGTGTGCACAGGTTTGCTGTGCCTGCAGGCACAGGGATCTGACCTGGGAGGTGGTGGTGTCTGAGCCCTGCATGGGGGTGCTGAGGATCCACTGTCACATCAGCAAAGGCAGGATCAGCCACAAAGGCTTTTTCCCTCCCATCTCAACATTTTTTCTCATGGATAGGAATTCTCAGGTAGCTTACCATGTTCCTTTATGTGGCTGAATATGGTTAGGAAGTAAACCGGTGTTTGAGTAGAAAATTGTATCTCAACTCCTGTACTTAACCAGTTCAGCCCTTTTATATCCCCTTTCTGGCTCGGCAAGAAGACACAAAAGAAAATTTGGAAACAGTAACTGAATTATTTCTGTTGTGTCGAGCAATGGAATGATTTATTCAAAACTGAGTGTGGGAAGGAAATCTGTTATGATGAGCCAGGGGCAATCCTTCTGTTAATTATCTCTCTCCCCTCCCATGACCACAATCTTCTTTCTGTCATTCTTTCTCACTCTCCCACCTTCTATACATTTTTCTCTTGCTACAAAAGGGTGGTAAATGCAAGAGGTTTTTTGAAGTACCTGAAACTGTTCAATGATCTAACACCACACACGATGCAACGCTTGCATAGGATACAACACATAACATTCATGTTGCCTTTTACATAAGATAAGCAATCTAAGTATTGATGCACAAACAAAAATACAAATGATGGTGAAACTGCTTGCGGTGTGCATTTGTCTTCGAAGTCAGTAGCAGAACTTACTGCAGAGAGAACCTCCCTGAGATCGTCTGACCATAAGAGTACAGCTTGACTGTGCCCAGGCAAGGTGAAGTCTACACCGGGCTCTGCCAGGTGTTCTCTAGACAGCATTACCTCTACCCACAGCTCTTATCTTTGTACCATCACAGGTACAGCGAAGCACCATTTAACAGGAGCTTGCTTTTTAAACAGAAAATCAAGTAGAGAAATAGTTAAGTACTGCTAAGAGAAGGTTAACAGTCATTCATTTCTCAAGGTGTGGGTATGGGCATATGTCTTCACAATTCTCACTGAAGCCGAGATGTGTACAAAGTCTACTGCTGCTGTAATCGAAACAAGTGAAATCCGCTTTCATGAATTGCAGCTGGATTCTTTCCAAGAAGCTTGGTTTCCTTTTAATGTTGGGCTATTAATTAGCTCAGCAATTCATTCTAGTTTTATTTGGAACAACTCAGCAAGTGTTGCCATATTTGAACTCTTCTGTAAGTGACAGGAGTTTTCTTGAAAGAGATGTTTCACTGCAGAAAAGTGAACATATCCATGGGAGGATGGCTTCTACTCAGGAAGATCCATCTATTCCCAGCCTACTTGCCAGCTCCCATGGAAGGAAGATGTGAACATAGTCTTTCTCTTTTCCGAAGTTATTGCAAAGCAATAGGAGGCTTTCCATCCATTCAGCAAAAACATTTTTTCTTACCCCAGTTTTAACAGGATATATTAGTATTTGAAACTGATGAAGCAACATATTCATCTTGGCTGTGAGAAACTCTCGAATAAAGTCACACATTTTTCAGGGTTGATTCTGGATGAACTTTCCCAGTGGATGTTTCTGGGTGGTCTGGTTTGGTACTGCACAGACATCCTTAGCACAGCAATTTGCATGCAAATATATGAGATGCTGGAGGCATTGTAATGCCAATTCCCTTTTTATTGTTTTTTTGATGTCTAATCAGGTTTTACCAAATCAAAGAATTCTGGTACTTAGCAGGAAAAGAGCTTTCACAAAAGCTTTTGTCTTGTATTTGTAAAGATAACAAGGAAGAAATTTAAGGAATATTTAAGCTTTGGCAATTCTGAGGTTTTTTTAAGTTGTATGTGACAACAGCATGGGAGGGATGTTCCACTATGCTCACCTCTGTGTGTATCCTAGTCTGCTGAGTTACCCTTTTGTTGAAACAGAGATGTGCTTGGAGAGGGCTGGAAAGGGGGAGTGCTCTTTCCCTGACAAGTATTGTGCACTGTTACTGAGCCCACTGGATTATAATCTTCACTACAGAGCTGGTCACAAACCAGCCATAAACCAGCCCCACCGTACAGAGCACTCCGTGTCTACAGAGCAGTGGAAAGTGTTCTCTGCAGCACAGAGATCGTGCTTTAGATAAGGAATAAAAGCCAGTAACCAAATACTTAATACTTGATTTTGAATGAAAAATAAAATTGTCATTGCTTCAAGAAGCAGGTTTTTTCCCAAGGTTGGATGTCATATCTTTTTCACTTTAAAATCAATTGACCAAAAGGAAATCTTCACTGGTCTTTCCTCTCTTTTCCCTAAAATATATTTTTTTCTTTCCTTATGGGAATGTTACTTGGAAAATGAAAACTCATTGGGAAATGGAAGAGGAAAAACAATATCTATATTCCTTCTAACTGTGAACCATCTGCTTTTGTATCAGGAGAAGTTTACTCACCATCTCTGCATTACCACAGCCTCATTTTTCTTTTTGTATCCTCATGGGCTTAAAATTAGAGGACATCTGACCAGGAGCTGTCCTGCCTGTTCTTATTCAGGCACCGTGGTTGTGTGCAGTGTTTGGCATGGTTCTCTCCCGTTGGGTGGGTGTCCCAATTCTGTCTGCCTGCCTTTACCTTCCCCAGACCTGTGTCAGTGTTAATGCTGAACCCTGGAGACAGAGAATTATTAATGCAAAAGTCACCCCTTAGTCCGAGTGGCACCTCCTTCTCAGTGAATGCGAGTGTTGCTTAAAGCACTCAAAATACCGCAGCTCATTGGCTCTGCATCCCTGCAGTTCCCCTTTCACAGTGTTCATTAAATATCCATCCAGAGTGTGTGGCATAAATCTTTAAAAACGAGGGTGCCCTGGGGGCCAAATGTGTGACAGCCTTTCACAGAAAGGCTCTCTAATTGCTTTTGATTAAATCGCCTGCACTTCTGCTGGCCCTCGGTGCGAGCGTTCAGCCAGCGCTGCGCTGGTCCGGGCTCTCTCCGACACGGTGATGCCACCTGAGCAATTCAGGTCCCCTGAGATGGGATGGGTTATTCAGGGCATCACCCTCATTTCCACTGATTGCTTCTGACATCATACGAGGATCAGGGGAGGAAAAGGAACCAGGGGCTTTTGCCTTTACAGCTATACATATACACATATCCATAAATATGTGTGTATGTTTATATAGATGCATATGTGTGTGGGGTTACAGTTGTATTTGCAAGAGTTTAATGAACATCACCCAATGTTTGCTTAGACTCTGTGTATGTAAGCCCATGGAGGGCTTATTCTGAAGTTGACACAAGTGAAAGGAGCAAGGTGCTTTCCGAAGGTTGTGCCTCTGGATGTGAGGTGCTTCAGACAAGCTGTCTCCCTTTGATCTGAGGGAAGGGGTGCAGGGCAGGCAGAGCTTTATTATGACCTAAAAAGCACCAAGTACATTTCTTTATCCTCCACTTAGTTTTTTTCCATGCTTGTCTTTTCTGTTTGACAAGCTAGGCTGCAACCAACTCAAGTCTCCCGTGTCAAATTCTTGTTAGCAATGTGCAGTTCTGCTGACAATGTGCTCAAATCCAGGGCTCAGTGCATCTATTCACTCATCCAACATCATGATGGTAATGGTGAAAAAATCCTCCTTGAAGGAGCACCTCATGTGGGATCGGTGCTTGCTGAGAGAGGGGCTGCCCTACTGTCTTAGTGAGCTGGGAAGCGTTTAATAGACCTGAAACGAAGTGTTACACTTATTTCTTTGTTCCTGGTTCTTTGAGGACCATCGTCCATCTGAAGATTGCAAACTGGGCTTTTGAAACAGCTGCTGTTGGAATATTTTTTGCCAGTTAGTAAATTAAGAAATGTGCAGATTTTCAGCTATTGAATTTCTTCTTTATCCTTATTTTAAGTAGCCACAATATTGTTTAAAAATCGCTAACAAATACAGATGCATATCCCTTTCAACTAAAGCATCAAAGAAAATTAGCTCCTCTGATACATCTCACATCAGTTTTTGTTTCAGCTCCTCTCATACGCTCCTGTCAAAAGGATGTCAGTAATGATTTAGATCCTGCTAAGAGAAAATGTGCCAGCTGTTGCAAACAGCAGAGGTGTTAGGTTTGCAAAGCATTGCTGTGACAAATTGTGCATTTCCTTTAGAGAAAACCACTTTTGGAACAAGAAAGAGTCCCATATATTTGTGTGCTATCTTAGTTTTTGCAAAAATAAATATTTATATGGCTTTGGAGAGTATCTTAAGGGAGGTAGGAAATTTTACACTGGAGGTTGGTGAGAATTTTTTTTATAGATGGCAATTAACATATTTAAAAACTTATGGTAAAGCTTTTTAATCACTTTTTAATTGCATTTAAATTAAGCAATCTTTAAACTTATATTAGTGTGTTTTGTAACTACCCATTTCTCATGCTCTTTGTCACTGCTGTGACAAAGGGGCATTCTACTTGTGTTGTTTCATAATGCTGTTATTCAGGAACTACAGGAACTGTCACCAAAAGTCAGTGTTGTCTGGGAGATGCAGAGATGCTGCTGCATTCCTCTGGAAATAAGATAGACGGCAACTGCAGTAACTCAAATGTGGTTTAACATTTCTTTGGGTTTATTACTTTGTGAGTGGCAGGCAGTGTGGTGTGTAAAAGGTTGCTTATGCAGTCAGCCGTCTGTTTTGTAAGTTGTTGTTTGTCTTGTGCAATGTAAAACTCGGCAAATACAGATGCCATGGGATTGAACGGAGGGAGGAATGACACATGCTTCTTTCCCTGCCACTGATGCTCCCTGGGAGACAGCTTGCATCCAGGGCATGGTTGCAGACATCTCTGCATCCCACACACTGGTCAGGCAGCCTCTGCTCAAGGTCTCCTGTCCCTGGAGGAGCCCAGGTCAGCCTTGCCCTGCTCTGCTGCATATTCATTGTGCCTGGGAACAACACAGCTCCTACAACCGAGTTAATGAGGATTGAGTAAACACCCTGCATTGACTCCAACCTGGCTCCGTGTCTGTGGTCCAAACCCTCCCCTTGTAGGTAGCTACAGACTATCTTGAGCTCAGAGGAGAGCTCCTCCTAAAATGCCCTGACTCAGCTGAGCAATACCGGGCCTGAAATAGGGATGGTGTGTTACTCATCTGTGCTTTACAGGAGCAAGTCAGGCATGTGGAAAGTAAAGAGGGAAGGCTGTGCCCTGTGTTTTAGTTGGATTTTGCCGGAGAGGTGCAGCTATGTATTTTTTCATGCCATGCCTCTCTGTGAGGCTCAGTACTGTATCTAAAGGGCATTTTGCCTGGCATCAGTTTTTGGCACTATTCTGGTCTTTGTATACCAAATGATCATCTGATCTAGTTTTGATAAGAAAGAAGTCTGTTCTGATTAGATACTTCCCTATCAAGGTAGCTCCATCCAGCTATCTTTTGAAGTCAGAAATTAAGTGTGCTGCTGCACATCTGGTGAGGT
Organism: Turdus rufiventris; assembly: GCA_013186435.1. Taxonomy (NCBI): domain Eukaryota; kingdom Metazoa; phylum Chordata; class Aves; order Passeriformes; family Turdidae; genus Turdus; species Turdus rufiventris. The sequence continues at coordinate 4,162,751 of PYHW01010670.1, forward strand.
GTTGTGCTGGCTGCCTGCCCTGGTGCCAACCTGACGGCTCCGTCAGCTCAGCTTATGTCAGTGTTCAGACCACTGATTCGACACATATTAAATGTGTTAATTAAATGGTGGGTTAGCATGTGTTTAAAAGAACTCTCACCAAATCGATGATGTGTAGAACAGTACCTTTGAACGAGCACCTGTGTCACTTCACAGATGTATTTTAGAGTAACTTCTGTCCCGATGTGCTGTTGGGGAAAAAAAATGCTATTACTCGGCTATTGGAGGTTCAGTCTATTACTGTTCTCTTTTCTTGGCAGTGGATTGGATTTCTCCAGAGAGGAAATTAGATTTTTCCTTCCCTTTCACTCTGTCTCTGTCCTGTGCTTGCATCAATTGGTGGTTGTCTGTGCACTACAGTGTGTGTGATAACCTTTACTTCCATGAGTTACTTCATTTTCTGTTCCCTAATAAACTAAATAAAGTAAATAAAGTATTTACACATGATGCTTCTTTCCTTCTGGTGACAGCAAAGGCAATCAAGATGATGTACTCCTTGTCTAAATTCATGCAGGAGTGAGTGCTGGCTTAGCCTGGGCTATTTCAGCCAGGACTGAATCAGAAGTGTGCTAATTGAGAGATAAGAAGTGAATGTAGCCCATGGGCAGGGCTTGCAGCTCTTAGAAGTTTGTGTCTAGCAACCAAGGGGAAATTTGTGTATATAAGCAGATATGCTGGATTTTATTTTCTTTTCTCCCTAGCAGCCAGCTGCAAACTTGTCTGGGAGTTATTGGTAGTTTTTGCCGCAATTATATCTGGTCAGCTAGCCAAAAGCTAGCTTGGGGGCCGTGTTATTCTAGGAGTATCCAGTGAGATGATTTGTTTACAGCAGAGGGCAAATCCACAGAGAGTGTTGGAGGAAGACAAGGTCCCAGAGGTTTGAGAAAGCTTGGTGGGAATTAGGAAACACAGCAGCAGCAGGGACAGGGTCACCTCCCAGCAGTCTTCAGGATCACTGTGACGGAGGTGGCAGAGCTCCTCGTGCCAAAAGGGTGACCTCAGGCAGCACAGAGGTGGTGGGACGTGCTGGAGGTGCTGAACAGCTTGGGAAACTAAATACTCTTAGAGGGCTTTTTTTTTTTTCCTTTTCTGCTCTGATGAAAAGCAGAGTCCAAATGCAAAATTCTTTCTCAGGGTCACATCCTGTGCTTGCCTTTCAACTGAGCAGAGCAGCTGCTGGGGCTGAGGCAAACACAGCCTTGGTGCTGCAGGCTGTAACTGCCACTGGGAATTTCTGTGTTCACATTTTACACCTAAAGCTATGTTGCCAGAGAATTCTTCTCAAATTATGACTGTTTTACACCTGAGTGTCATTTTTTCCTCCCTTTTGAAGCAGAGGAACATCTCAGAGGGGTGCTTAGATGGAAGGAATTAAGAGTATTGGGTGTGCAGTAATATGGGGGGAAACTGACAGAAACTGGGGAATTTTGTTTGGGTTGGTTTTTTTTTAATATAATGCGCAACTCTGTGTGTGAATCTACAATCAGACTGTCCCCTTGGGGATTTTTTTTCAGTGTGAATGCTACTGGCCAGACTTCAGGTGTTTTGTCCTGGCTATTTTCTCCAAGGAATACTCCTATATAATTACAGTCTTGGTAGCTCACAGATGGAAACTGGGCAGGGAGAGAGCACTGGAAAGGCACAAAAAGCTGCTACCTTGTGGTTTCAGATAGAGCTAAAACTTGGGCTGCAGAACAAATACTGCTTTGTGTTTTGGGTCTGGAGATGTGTGAATGAATGCTAGAGACTTGTTCAAGCAGTGCAATGTAGCCTCTTTTTCCTCTTGATATGCTATTTGCAAATGACTTCTTCATTTTTATTTTTTGTTAAATAGAAGTATTTGCCTTTCATCCTTGTGCAAATATTCTGAGAATAAATGTCAGCCTTTTAAGACAAACAAGAGGGTTTCTGAAATCTGAAACAGATCGTTTACCAGTGTGCAAGTGCAAGATCGAGTGAGAAAGGACAGGATGTGGCTCTTAGTCCCTCCATGGCAATGACAGCTTGCCTGGTGGGATTTGGAGGAGGTGGGTTATGCAAGGCCATGCTCTGTGGATACATGAGCTCATCTAATAATACTGCAGTTCTTCTCAATCTCCTGTCTGCATGTTCATAGACTGCTCCTTCCACACCTGCAGGTGGAGAGGATGGGAGAGAAAAAACAGCTGGAAAGGGGAGAGGACAGCATTTCAGATGTCAGGCTGTGGCATATTTACTTGATTTTATCTCACTTTCCCATCTTCTTTTCGGAAGAGGCTGCCTGAAAAACCATTGTAAGGGATACCAGCGCAGTTTGTCCATCCCAGTGCCAGAGAGAGAAGCTGTTAGCCAAGATATTTTGCCCTTTCTGATGTAAAGTCCTTGTACTTCTTGTCACCAGTGCCTGTTGCATTTGCATTGGTTAACCTGTCCTCTGGTCTGTGGTTTTACCCTGCCTGTCTCTGCTGATGCCCAGGGCTGTGACTCCCTGCACAAGGCAGTGGGACTGAGCCCCAGGGCACTGCAGAGGTTCTGCAGTAGCTCCCTACTCACACCCCTGCAAGCCTGAGTGCTCGTGGGCATAACATGTCTGGCCCCAGGACCCAGTTTCCACATTTCCCAGCCAGAGGGGAGGTGCAATATGCTGGGCAAGGAGCCTCATGTGCTCAGTGCCTTGTGCCTGGGATGCCTGTGGGGCCGAGGTCTGGATCACACCTGCGGTGAGACAGCTGCCCTGGGGCTGGGCTGTGCTTGCAGCCTGTGGAGCAGTTTTGCCTTAGGGGGTGTCTGGGTCCAGCTTGTTTGTCCATTGCTGCTGAGCGCCTATTGACTGTGAGACAGTCTGTCCCATGTGTCCCGAGCATGCCTGATTTCACTGCCACAGTACTGCTTTGCATGCAGGTTTCAACTTGCCCATACGATCACTTGCCTAGAACTTAGGGAAATTAGGTATCTGAGTTGGATCTGCTGCTCTGACTGAGCTGCGTAGAGTAGAAATGCTGAGCAGGGAAGCAAAATCCTTTACATGCGTGTCTCCACACAAAATTTTCCAAGTAGAGCAAATAGATATATCCGGGAGTTTTTGGTATTGATGATAATTTCTCTAATTAGTGTGTATGACAAGGGTTTGCTCCATGCTCCACAAAGTAATTGAGATGGAAACTTTTTCATTGATTCAGGGAACTGGAGCTTGCTTGCTTGATTTGTCATGGGTGGGTAAAGCTAATCTGAGTCTTGTAGTGATATTGTCCGAGTTGGTAGTTTTGTCATGTGAACTGGGTGGAAATTTTTGCAGCTGCAAGGACCTGCTGCTAGGGCAAGGCTGCTGCAGAGGGTGGTTCTGCTGCTGAGGTGGGAAAGGGTTTGACTGATAAATGCATGCTGAAAACTGCAGTGCTGAATCTTTTATCGTATAAAATTGAAGCCAGATATGTTGGAAAGTCAGTAGGCTGCCCTAATATGTAAAACATTTCAACAGAGATGTGGCATTTCATATGCTGCTGGTGTTGCTTGAAAGTCACGCTCACCCAGCTAAAGCAGGGATTATTTTCTTGTCATCTCCTGCTTTTTTAGAGGAAAGGGCAGAAACTGATCATATGCATGTGATAATCCAGAGAAGAAAATAGGTGCTAAACAATCTCTGAAGCTAGATCCTTTCTATACCATGAATAACTGCTGCATGTAGAATTTTTTACTGTGCACCACTGACTTAATAAAATGTAGTTTTATTATTTGATCACCTCTTCCTGATTTTCTATGAAAGTTGATATCTTGGTTATTTTTATTTTTACCTGATACTAACCTGAGCACTGCAATTGAAATGCCAAAGCTTTACATATCTAATGTAGACTTCCCGTTTCTATAGCAACAAAACTTGACCTTGCACTTAATGAAGGAATATTGGAGTGTGAGTAACTGTGACTTTAAGATTTAGAAAAACAAACAGAAGCACTTTATATTTGGAGATTAGAGAAATAAAACGGAAGTGACCTCTTTGCATAAAACAAAAAAAAATTCCTAGGCTTGTGATACTTCATTAGTAAGAATGAAACCATATTAATGTCATAAGGAGCTCTATGTTTTAATCTTGTTTACCAAATTAAAATGTGAAAACCTTTTATAGCATGTGAGAGTCTTTGAGGGCTTTTTCTCCCTCTTTCATATCCAAAGCTGCTGTGTTTGTGGTTAGGCTAATGAAAATTTGGGCTGCCTGACAACAGATATGTTTTCCTTTTGTATTGGCAAAAATCCATCGGTAGTTTTTGTATTAGCTGAAAATAAAGGGAGCAAAATGTGTGGTGTTTAATCCTATATGTGATCTACAAGCTGGTCAGTTAGTTTAAATCTGCTTTACAGTGATAAATGCAAACTGCGGGTTAGAGAGTGAATGAAGGAGCAGCTGTCATCTCTTCCTATTTTCTTACAGCTTTTCAGTTAAAATTATAATAACCATTAAATTCTAATTTAAAACCACCATAAGAAAACACCCCATAGAAAAGCAACAATGCTGACAGCAACATATCACTAATATTTACAGACCTCTTTCTGTATCAGCATTCCAATAAGTGCTACCAACATTTGTGGCAGGTTTATTGAACTAAAGTATTAGTCTGTGCAAGTGAATGTGGGCAAATGGGAAATATGAAACGGAGGCTTCTATCGCAATCTTATTGGTGAAAAAAATTCCAGAAGCCAGTCCAATTTTTGTGTTTGCTATTTCTTCTGTGACTTAAAAAATTTGTTGTTAGGCTGTGATTCTGATAAATTCATCTTCTGTCTGCATAAAGATAGCCAGAATTCAGGGTTTAAGGAAATAATTTGATCTAGCGAACTGAGTTTTATCTGCTCACTTGTGGCAAGACAGCTGAGGCAACTGAAGATGCCAGTGATGGTGGTAAATTGCCCCACAGCAAAAGGAAGGATGGAGGGCAGGATAAGACAGATGGGAAGCTGGCTTGTTTGAAAGTTGATCAAGATAAGCTATTGGGAAACACAAACCCAGAAACAACACGCTCAGCAAAATCCAGCTTGGAATTGGCTGAGTTGGAGCATATTAAGCTGTGGGCAGGTGGCTTCCCATCTGAGCTGGGAGCCTGCATCCTGCTGAGAGCTCTGCTCTTCCTCCTCCCAGCAAATTGTTTGGAAAGGCAGGTGGTGTCTGAGAAGTGTGAAAAGGCATGACCCAAGATCTTTGGGTTGTGCTTGACTATACATTCTCTTTAAAAAATAAACACCACATTACTTGGTAATATGCTTCCCTAGGCAAAGACTGAAGGAAATCTGGCAGTGGGGAAAGAGCAGGTATATGAAGTTTCAACATTTGCACCACAGACAGCTGTTAATGGGCTTCTCTAGAGACTAAATTTGGGAGGAAGCAAAATTTATTTGATTCTGCATAGTTTTCACCAAAGCTCCTGAAGGACATGAACTCCCTTACAGTTTCCTAGAGATGTTCTGGGGATGTCTTTGCTGGTGGTGGCTAATTGTCTGTGTACTCTGTGTTTCAGGGATAGAACTCTGTCCTCCCGGGCACCGGTTCATGGTCACCATGGTGGCGAGCTTCATCGAGATGGCGGGGCAGTTCCTCATGCCAGGGCTGGCTGCCCTCTGCAGGGACTGGCAGGTCCTCCAGGCTGTCATTATCTGTCCCTTCCTGCTGATGCTCTTTTACTGGGTGTAAGTATTTCTTCCTGCTGCCAACGAGCTCCTGATGTTGGACTTGGGAGGTGCTACACTGTTGGGAATTGTGTGGGCTTCAAAACACATATGAGCCTTTCCCTTTGTTCTTCCACTCACCTTGTGCAAAGGCTTGGCTTTGAAATCAGAAAGACTAGCTTTATAATTTGCTGTAGCGTGCACGTGTTCTGCACCCTGCAACACGGTGGGCACTTGGGAGATAGCCCCCTTTCACTGAGGTGAACTTGTACTTTATAATTCTGGCTGTCACTTTCCCTTTAAAGACTAAACCAGCTCTTGAGAGGATGCATCCCAGCCTAGCTGTTGTCAGATTGTGAGTGCATGGCTATATTTTCCCTTAGCACCTGTGTTGCGGTTCTGGACTGACACTGTTTGTTTCTTTGATCCAAGAAAAGTTACAAATAACATCTGTCAGCCCTGGAACAAGCACACTTGGATGTTTTGTGTACATGAGGTAGTCAGCCCTGAAATAAGCCTTGATTTTGTCCAAATTAGCCCATGCTATGCTGCAGTCTGGGTGGCTGGTCTGTGCCAGGCCATGGCCCAGCATTGTTCCTGCAAGGAATTCCCCACTCCCAGCTGGTCCCACTCCTCTCTGTCTGTGGCACTGTGGTGTTGGTGTGGCTTCTCTGAGAGAAGCAGTATGGCTTTCACCTTGGGAATAGTGCCAGGTCCATGTCCACCATGACTTTATAAACATTCCAAAACGTCTGTCTTTATTGTTCTGTCTTAATAGTGACACACAGTGGTGGCATAGGACAACAGAGGCTTATGAGAGCAGTGCTGTACAAAACCATAACAATAGGAACACTAACTAGTCTGAAATATTTAGTTACTGTACACTGAGAAAAATGAGGGAAAAGGCCACTATTCTGTGGAGGACCAAGCTTGTTCTATGCCATGGGGAGCTAGGCTGCTAGTTTTGTAATACCTGACAAGTTACAACATGTGAAAACTTGTTACAGTATGTAACAGTTGTATTTTTGTATTAACTCCCTACAGAGCCCTCCTGTGTTGAAGGTGGTAACCCTCAGTGGGGATTTCACTGCTTTTTCCCAAGGTAGACATGCCTCAGCATGGGCAAAATGTGCATTCAGGAGAGTTACAAGTCCCTTGCAAGATAATGTCAGCAGAGATGGGGGATTACTCCTGTATTCCAACATATAATATTTACATAGCCTCATCTTGACAGTGTTAATCTTGATGAATAATGAAGAATCTTTTTGTTAATCTATGATGCTGTTCTTCCCTGCCTTACCTGCTGTATGTGATATACATGCTGGTCTGCTTCAAAGCTTCATGTAGTGGACATTACTATATGAAATATAGTAACAGCTGAAATACCTGATATCCACCACTGGATAAAACACAATATCAAAGAGAATATTTACAGACATTTGTGTCCAAAAGGATGGTACAGTAGTATGGAGATTCCTAATGAACATGGAGGATGGCATGGAGAACAGGCATTCCCCAACAGTCTTCTGGAGGCCACACATTTTCCAGGTAGCTTTGACAGGGTCTCACACATTCCTGTTGAGACGTCCTTCCTGAGTGACTTTGAAAGGGATGGGAAATGCTAAAAATTATTCTGTAATCTGAAAGAGCTCTGTGGCTTTTTAGCTGGGCATGGCAGGGAAACCAAGCAAATAAGTTCCCCTTATATATTGTAGAGCATAGCAGCTTGATAAATAATGGTAATAGCCAGAGGATCAGGATTTGTGTTGCTCAGGGTTTTTGCATTTGCAGAAATGAACCTTGGTTGGAGTTTAATTATACTGTCAGTACAGTATGTACTTTTCTCTTAGGCTTTTCGCTTCCATCTGTTGCATATTCTCTGGGAAGTGTTACCATTTTATTACCTCTTTCTTTCCTTCCGAATGGAACGTGGACTCGCAGCATGTGTTACAGATAAAGGAAGAAAACGAACTGATTGGTAATAAAAGAACTGGAAAACTGTACTGCTTGTTAATTTCCCATCATGTACCCAAAGCAGTGAGTCTAATAACAGATGCTGCAAATAGCCCCTGCACTGCCTCCTCCTTCCTCTGTACTCTCTTTGCTTCCATCTCCTGCTGTGAGAGTGCTGTTTGTCCCCTCAGGGCTGGGGCTTAGCCATCTTCCCACCTTTGTTTGTTTTGTTCTTCTGTCGGCCACATGCACATGGCAGGCTATACAGTCCCAGGAGGTGCATGGCTGAGTGGATTGGGAAGCTGGGCACGGCTGGGGGAAAAGGGAGGGGCAGCAGATTCGTCTTGGAAGGATGGGCAGATGGGCTTGGATACAGAAGTATGGAGCAGACGCCCCTACTGGGCTCTTAGGTAATTCTGGAAGGGCAGAAAGGCACCCGTGTAAGCCAGACATAAGCCAGACGTGGGCACAGGGGTTTGTGACGGGCGTATAAAGACAGCTCAATAGAAGTTAGACTCCTTTCAAGTGTGTGTGTGTGTGTGTATTAGAGCCATAAGGGAAGGGGAGCTCCAGTTACACAGAGACTTATTTCTTCTCCCTTGAGCAAAGGAAGCTCCAGGCAGGACGATGCCATGAATGTCACTAAAGGTATCAATAATTCGAAATAAACTCCGGCTTCCCTCTAACCAAAACTAAAGAAGAGGTGGCTGGTTGTTTTCTGGCACTTTTAGGCAGTATTTACTTGCACCGAGACACAAAGTTACAACAACAGGGTTTGTTGACCTGAGGCAGACCCCTAATTGACAACACATTGCGACCTTTCCATGGGCATCTATTTTCCAATCACAGTTTTCCTTCCAGCTGCATGTGGTATCTTCCTTGTGAAATCCTTCTCTCAGGATTTCTCAACCTTAAGATCTTTTCTCCCCGGTGTGCTTTCCAGTCATCCCCCTCTCCTCTTCCGAGCAGCAGCAGCTGCAGAACAAGAGATGCAAGTTTAACCCTACCCCACCCCCTGTTCTTTTCTTTGACTGTAAAAGCATGGCCCTTTCCTTGCTGATGGAGGAGGTAGCAGACTATCGACCAGCTATGTGAGCAAAATGCTGAAAACCAAAGTTCAGCAGGAAAAGGTGCATGCATTGGTTGGGGTTCACCAGGAACAAACTGTCTGCACACCTTGGAGTAGGAGCACTGAGGGAGCTTGGTGTACTGCTCTAAGGAAGACAGGAAACAAAGGATGCAGTGGCACAGAAGGATTGTGGTTCAAGCCCTGTTTGAAACAATGCAGATGATGGGAGCTGTAAGCCAAAGGAATGACCCAAAAGGTGGCCAAAACCTGAACTTTGTCACATTAGCTCAACGATATGTATTATTTTTCATACCCCTACATATGCTAATGATGAAGTCACCCAAATTCCAACCTAAACATGAAATGACATTGTCTGTAACTTTACCTTTTCCCTTCCCTCAAAGAAAATATTATAAATGTAGCTTAATTGAGGGAGGAGTTTAGAGAAGACTTCACCTTTATATCCTGGGACTGTCGATGGGGGTGTACCTAACTCTTCTCTCACCACCTGTTGTGTAAGACTTGAACACTCAGCAATACCAGATGCATCTTCAGGAAATTCAAAAAGCAAGCTTGTGTCTGTGACTACTTTTAGTCATCTCACAACTTAATGCATTTGTCAGTGGCTGTATTATTCATACTTCAAGTGTTATCGGTGTGTGCTTCCACAGACAGTGCATTTATCACCAGCAGTCCAAGAACCTGCATTCTTGTTGCTCAATAAGTGACACTTTTGCATCTGGCAGTGAGATTTATTGAATGTGATTTCTACTCTGGCCATGAGAGTCCATTCAGTGCAAACAGACTTAGTGTGTCACACTGTTTGAGAACTTGTGAATATGGGAACTCTTATTGGACTGCTGACCTGGACTCAGGGCAGCACACAGATTTTTAAGTGTCCCTAAGGAACCTCTCACTGCTCACACTGAGTGATGGAGCACCTGAAAGATGCTAGACTTAAGCACTTCCAGTTTTAGAAACCTGCAGGAGCCGGAAGACAAGAGACACGTTTGACCCCAACCTGTGATGCCCGTCCCTGTCTCCTTTTCTTTCCCTACATGTGGATGGTCATCACAGGACTTGTTGTTTGGAACCTGCAAGTAAACTGTGGAAAATCTAAAAGTTATAGGCTGGTGCCTAAAGCTGTACCCTCTCCAGGCCAAAGCATGCAGAGATTTTGCATTCTAAAAATTCTTAGTACTTCAAAAAATGCTTTTTCTTTATAAGACTTTCTGCTAGAAGATGTGCCAAATCATCTGTGCAGCACAAGGGGTAGTAAATAAGCTGTCAAACTGAATGGCTGTCATCATAGTTGTTATACATTGTCATTGGCTGATATAATTTAGATTGCAGTCTGCATGATTTCTCTCCTTTTTATTTCTTCTTCCAAAACTACTTTCTCTGTCTCAGCTGGAGGCTTTGCTAAGGTGTCTTCCAAATTGTATCAGCCCTAAGAGATAGTATGATAATGGTGCAATTGGCTGCTTAGAAGTACAAGAACTGGGCAGCATCCACAGCAAAGATCAGTGCTTCATGAAGGAATTTTGGGGTTTTATTAAATATTTGAAGTTTAAAGTGGTTGTTAAATTTGTTTTTAGTAGGATCTATTAGAAGAAAAATAAAAACAAGGTCTTAGCATGAAAAAAAAAAAATACTTACAGTGAGATGTGAAAGATTCCAAGTCTATAGCAGTATGGGAGATTTGGGGGCTTGTTCTAAGAACTGTGTATTTCTTTTGGTTTTGTATTAAAATAAACTCATTTGGAAAAAAGGGAAAGTGACAGGTTAAGCTCATTAATCTGGTTAATATCAGCACTTGAAACACCTGGAAGGAAAACAGACTTTTTAAACTGCATGCATGTATACATTTTTAAGGCAACTAACAAAATACTATCTTTAGTAGAGGAAGCTTATCATCCTAAAAAGTAATTCTTCTCTTTCATCTGTCTCTAAAAGAGAACCCAAATTACTTCTGTCAGCTGTTTTCTTTCTTTGGTCTGAATTACCATGTGTGAACTGCACATCTCATTCATTCCCTTCTTGGCAGCAAATGTCTATTGCAGACAGTGCTGCCTCTTCTTCTCATTTCTTTCAAATTGTATTAATGGACAGAGCACCTGTAATGTTATAAAATTCCAATGTGTCATATTTCCACGTGATAGGATACTTCCTCTATGATTTGTGAATCGGGGTAAAAGAAAGTACCATAATTTTGCGCATTCTGAATCTGTTTTCCCTCTTTTTTGCTAAATTATTTATTCTCCTGTATTTTGAAATAATTACATAACTTCTGAGTGGTTAAATGAGCAGCTAAAACTCTACCAGTTCATCCTCTGACAGAAACTTGGAAGCAGCCCTAACCTGTTCTCCCTCTTTAAAGTATTTTCCCAGAGTCTCTTCGGTGGTTGATGGCTACACAACAGTTTGAGGCATCCAAGGAACTGATCCTTCAGTTCACGCACAAGAACAGGATGAGCACAGAAAGCGACATCAAAGGAGTGGTACCTGGTGAGTTGGACCGAGAGCTGCAAATCCCCCAGCTCTTCTCTAAAGGCAGCATGTGGCATTGCTGCCTAGAATTAAATTATCTGTTTATTGCCTGTAAATCATCTCATTCATTCATTCACTCATTCATTCTGCTTTTCTTGAAAATCCATTCCAAACTCCAGCACTGTGTTAAAAGTTACATGGCCTGTTGAACAGTCCTAGTAATTATAGTCTTGTCTTGCAGTGCCGTGTGTCTTTAGAGAGATCTGTTGAAGAATTTTACCATGGCTACAAGAGTGCGCCTTCAGCTCTGTGTGCCTCTGGAAACTGTGTTTTAAAGAAGCTGCTTGCTGGGATCCTGCCCATCACCCAACACTTACTCTGTTGGTTTGGAGAAGCAGCAGCACTCAAACCCCTTATTCTAAAGTGCCAGCCCCATGGGAAATTTAAACCACATTAGAGTTTCTCTTTAAAGCTTTGCTCCAAGAGTGGTTTTGCTTTCCTCTCCTGCATCATCTGAGTGATGCTGCTTTAGGGGTGGGGGTCTACTGTGACAGCGGTAGGGTGCAGTTTTTGCTTGATAGTCTGAAGTATCAATTCCTTGGTTTACTGATGCTTTTAGAAAGAGCTGGCTCCCCTCATCACCAGAAATGTCACTGAAATAGCCAAGGTCCTGTCTTGAGGGTTATTGTGCAGAGGAGACTGTTTGTGTGTGGTTTTGTGTGTGTGTGTGTGTGTTTGTCTAATTACCATAAAGGCAAAGAGCTTCTGAATCTTTATATAACCAGTGAGTGCACCTGTCAGATTTGGTTCAGGCTCCCCTTTTCCTTCTCACAGGCTTGATTCTGCCCATAAACACCCATTTTTCACTGTCATTTGCAATCTGTATCAGACTACCCACTTATCAGAAAATGGTGGAAACTTTTCCCCCACCTTTCCAACACTACCTGCCCAGACCCCAGGGGCTGTAGGGGAACGTCAGCCAGGGAATAGAAGTCATGCTTCTGCACTTGTCTGATCCTTGTCAAAGGTCTCTGGGGTAACTTTAGTTCCTGTCAGTCAGTGTTAAAGATACCAGTCAGTGCTGGAACAGGATTCATCCAGGATAGAAGACTGACACCATTAACATCAGTGCCTAATGAATAAAGCAGTCTCTGTCATTGAGGGATGAAAAGCCCTGTTCAGGATCTCTGGTATACATATCCAGGTCACTGCTGTGATTTTTTTGTGCAGTCAGTGCACTGGTGTTAATTAGCTGGCTTGCATGTAATTGTGTGTCAGGGGTTGCAGTTCCTGGATCTACAGCAAACAGCATGGCTTTGCAGTGTAAATGCCATTTTTCTGCTAAAGTTCTGAAAAACATTAGGGGTGCGTGAGCCATCACTAATTTGTTGATCTGCTTCCCACCCCTTATTTTTGCAGATCTTCCTCAGAATAAATGATGGATCTTGGGAAATGGTGGATCTCTGAGCCAACAATTGACCTTGGAGTTTCCTAACCAATTCCTACATTTGGCTTTTGTCAGTCAGCTTCTTGAATTTGTAGATGAAATAAAATGTATTTTAGGAGAAAGAAAAAACTAATTACCTGAGTTTCCTTTAAGGAAAATAATGAAGACACAACTGTGTACGGGAGGGATTTATTTAAGCCATGTATAATTACATTGCCCATGGAGAAATGCAAAATGTCAAAATGACTTTATGACTGTTATTTGTGACTGATTACTTTTCTCAGCAGTTTCATGGTAGGAGTACACTCCTGTTTAAGTAGGGGACTCCCTTTCATGTGAAAAAACAGCATTATTTCACATCTTGATACTATGGATCCTCTGCCTGCAAATACATTTAGATATAGCTGTTGTCAGTACAACACCATTTGCAATTTATAAATTATTCAGAACATGGTCATTTCTGCCTCCTTGCTGATGACAAGATTGTTGCGGGTTTTTTATTATTTCTTCCCTCACTTTTTCTCTTTATATTCTTTCTGCAGCCCCACACTTAAAGGCTTTTCTGATGCAGCCCTGGAAGGAAGCTGCATTTCTGCAGGAAGAGTAAGAAAGGAGCAGTATCAAAAGAATTAGATTAACTACAAACTTCTGAGGAAAGGCCCACCCCTCTCATTTTGTATGCATGGGGGTGTTGATGGTCTGAGTGAGGACAGGAGAACAGTAGGATTAAGAATGTGATCAAACTGCAGCCTTGTACCTTGTAGAGGGTTAGGAAGGAGGAGGAACCCTTTCTCTGCTCTTGTGTGCTGTAAACATGCCCATAGCTGCTCTATCATGGAATGGGTAAAAACCTGGTGCTTGTCTGGGACAAAGGATGCCATTGAGCCTGATGCAGATATCCCTTGTTTTCCCTCGATTGCATTGTTGAGCTTTCCTATCTGTGTGGAGGGATTTTTGTGATGTGTTTTATTCTTTGTTTTCCATCTGAAAGGGCTGGAAACTGTTTTGCTCTAGTTAGGGGCCATTGTGTTGCTGTTTATTATTCCTCACTGCATTGTTGTAACAGTCTCCTGTGATTGAATTACTCCCAACGCATTTTAAATGATAAACTGCTCACTTGCAGTCCCTTCCAGCTGAAAATCCCACTGTAATTTTACTCATACACACCAGTCAAATTAGTGTATTCGATATAACAGATCATTACAGGAGTTACAGGAGTTTCATATTTACCTGTTTTGGCACTTGATGAGAATTCCATCGTGAAAACAGCAGAGTTCAAGAGAACAAAATATTTCTGGGATGCAAGAAAATTTAATTTTGAATTGCTCTCCCTGCAATGAGCGGGCTGATTTTCCTTTCTGAAGAATCACACCATTTCCACTGCCTGCTGAAAACTTTTGCTGGTCCATTTGGCTACACTGCCTGTAGCGGAGAGTGCTACTACCCATCTATAGGACATCTTTGCTCCATGGGGAGTTGGCCCATGTGTGAAGTGGGAAGCAAGAAAAAAAGGAAACAAAATTCATCTGCTGTTTTTGACAGTCCTTTGGGTTGGAGTGGTTGCCAGTGCTCTCCTGGGAGTTGTCTCTAAAGACAACAACAAAAAGTCCAGACAGTGATCCAGCTGCAGCTGAAAGGTCCAGCAGTGGCTGTAACAACCCCTGCCAGGAGAAAATGAGGGTGAGCAGCTGATGGGCAGTGCCCAGGCAGCAAGATGGAGTGAAAGTGTGCTTGCATGGCAAAAAAATTTAAGTGAGACAAGGATGTTGATAGGAGTCTAGAGTGTTGTAAATTTACATTGCTTTTATCTTCAGTAACCTGTCCCAGGGCTGATGTTGGTTGCATAAAGGGATCTTTTTCCTCAGAAGCTTTAAGTGGCTTTAATTTTGAGTGCTTGGTAAACCTTGTGATTTTGGGCAGGAATAATTTGCCTCTATAACGAGATTTCTGGGTTTATGTGATTGCATTTTCTTCTTTAATGCTTAAGAAACATAGATTAATTAGACCTGGTTAAATTGCCCCTAGTATGTTTTGTCTCAAAATTTCACCAGTTGGCTTTAAACTTTGCCCACTTTTAGAAATAAAAGTTTAAATATGTTTTTGCATCAAGGAAATTATTTTTATTCAACTGTGTATTGAAATGTCATTTTTAAAACAGGCTTGCTGAATTCTGTTGACAAACGTCTCAAAGCATTACCCAAAAAAAGTCAGCTTCAATCATGAGCAAATTAAATATTTTGATAATATTAATTCAGTACAGGTTTTTCACTACCAGTTTCTCCAGAAGCTTCACCATCTCTCCCTTGTAAAACAAGAACCAAATATACATTTCAGTGCAGCTGCTGGACAGTCATTTTGACTTTAATGTTATAAACGTAAGGAAGCATGAAGATTGTTTAACAAACAGGAAAAAAGAGTGTTCAGGAGAATTGGAAATCCTAAAGCTCTAACCATCCTTACACCTTTAAAAGTGTGTTACACTCCAGGTGGCTTTCATTATTTTTATACAAAGCTTTCTTTTTCTTTGTGTGGGCTTGAAGGGTCTGATTGTTGCCTGTAAGAGATTGTCTGCTGCAAGTTGGCCTTGGCTGCACCAGCACCCAGCCCTGCCGTGTTTGGATGTCCTGGGAAATGCTCCACTTGGATGTTCCACTTGAGACTGCTGTATCAGCAGCTACCCAAGAGTCACATGTGATGCTTCCATGGAAGCCCACCCCTGCGCAGTTCTCTTTGGCTTCCCCTGTGTGAGGAGACATTTCAGGTGCTCCTTAACATGAAAATAACAGCTTGGCCAGGCTGAAAAACAAAGCTTCCTTTTTGTCCGTCTCTGGATGGAAACAGAAACCAGAGGTGCTCCTGTGAGCAGAGAGATTATAACTGTTCCTTCCCAAAATTCTCTTCTAAGCTTAGAGAAATAATATTGATGCAATAACAAAGGGTGGAGAGCAAAGGTAAAGCACCCAAATAGATGCCACCACTTTAGCATGCAGGACACATCATGGAGAAGGTGAAGGGTGGTGATAAGTACTCTGTGTGTGTATGTGTGTGGAGTGCAGTCAGGAAAGCTGTGGTTTTCAGGGAGTTCCCCTCTGAAGAAAAGAAATTAATTATCTTACACCTTTCTTGCCGCTGAACAACATGCTGTCATTAGTTTTCTTTAAACATAAGCTATTTTTCTGTTTTGTTTTGCTGTATTTTTTTTCCTAAGCATGAGGCTTGAATCTATGTAATTATAAGCATTTTCTTTTTCCACTGGGTAAAAAGCAGAGGGAAGAGTGAAAATGCCTTATGTCTGAAACACTCTTTCCCTATAAAGCTTTACTCATATCCTTAGACCATCACACCTTTCACTGCACTACTGGCTTAAAGCTTGTGATAGATGAAGAGTGTATTAGCTGGAGAAGAAAAGCAAGTTTCCTAGCTCCATAATACATGTGATTCCATGGGATAGTGTAGTACAAACCTGCCAGGTCTCCTCCTTGGAGAGATCCTGTTTCTTGGATGTTTAATGGTGCTAAACTTAAATGTTCCATGCAGGTCCCAGAGGGTGGTCAGGTGAATGTGGGAAATGTAGTTAAAACAGTTCAAGGTGCTGCTTGAAGGCTGTATGTCAGGCACAGAGATTTCTATCTCAAAATTTAAAAAAATATACCCAACCAGTGATTTCTGTTGTCCTCTTGTATGTTAAATAAGTTTCAGGAGAGTCTGGATTTCTCCTGTAGCAGGAACTGTTAGAGTTTGTGCAACTCTTTCAGGATGTGCTGTACATGAGAGTGATGAACAAGAATAAAACTGGTCAGCTAGGTCCTCTTCTCCTGGCTGGGTCGACAGTAATGGAAAAGGAGAGCCCATGCATGCCCTGGCTGCCTCCTTAGCAAAGGTAGTACCGATATCTGAAATATCAGGTTTTGCAGGGATCAGGGGAAAAAGGGTGCACTCTACTGAGGATGTGCCTTTTGATGCCACTGGGAAAAGCCAAATATGCTAGAAAATTTAAATGGAAAAAAAAAAAAAATAAAGAAGAGGGGGCTGTCAGCCTCTATTTCAGTTTGAATGACCCTTTCTCACTAGCTGCGTCCTCTGCAGACTCTCGCTGGCTGCACTCCAGCCTGTTGATTTGTGCCCTGCTGGCACACTTGCTCGTTGTGCACAGTGCTACCTATCCTGCCAGAGGAGCCAGCTTTACAGGCCAGGGACCATGTGCAGAGGGCTGGCAGCACACACTGGTGCTGCTGGCTTTTCCCCAGCCCATGGGCACCAGAGGGGAGAGGACTGGTGAATCTGGATGTGGATGTAAAGGGTAGGAGGGGAGACCTTGAGAACCAAGTGGAAGTGCAGAGCAGTAAGAGGGGACCAGTGGCCAGAGAAGAGAGGAAATAAGAGACTTTAAAAAGTTGTGCGAGCAAAGAATAAAGATAGTTGGAGGGGACTTAAAGAGGGAAGGGTATCAAGGGACTGGAGGGAAGTAATGGAGGAAGAACATTCTGTAGAGAAGGAGAGCTAGAGCATGGAGACCAAAGGGGCTGCAATCATTTGCTTCCCCCTCCTTCCAGAGCAAGCTGTCAGGCCCAAGGATTCAGTCTCAGAACTGTTTTGCAAAATCCACTTTTAAAATGTTTGCTTCACCCCTCCCTGCTGCCCAAGTCGCTTGCTCAGCTTGCTGAGGTTCCCTCCATAGCTCCCAGAACAGAGAGCAGCAATGCATGTGTGGGCACCTGCAACCTCCTGATGGCCTCAGCTCCACACAGGGACATTGGAGGTGGTCTTTGTGTTATTGTTGGGGCTTTTTTTTTAACACCGATAATGTTAGAAGAATGTAAGCATTGACAAGTCATGCTCTGGGAAATTAAAGAAGTCAGGTTGCCTGGGCAACCCCTGCTTGGCCTCCTGGCACGAAGGCATGATGATACAGCCTTTAATAACATGATTACGACCTATTTTTTCCACAGGGCATAGGATGGACGAATCAGTGCATAGGATGGACGATGATGTGGGAATGAAGCTGTTGTCTGTTCCTCATTTGTTGCAGAATTTGGAAGGTGTGTAGTAGAATGAGGCAGAGGGTTGCAGAAAGAAAGAGGACAGTGTTGGGGAAATGAAGCTGAATACCTTCTGAAGAGCTGTACTCACTCTCTGGGTCTGTCAGAGATGTTCTTGTACAATGGTGGAGATTTCCCTGGAATCAGACCCTTTCAGTGCTGTCACTAATCACAGTTTCTTCAGTGTCCATCTCTAGTGTATAATTCAGGGGCTCAAATTGCAGAAAGATGGGAGCATTTATATCAGGGGTTTACAAGGGGTATTGCTGCATGATCTTCTCATTCTGGACACACATCCTCTCTATATGCCTGCAAAACAGAAGTAATCTTTGCCCTTATTCTTACAAGAAGGTGGTAGAGATTATTTCATTTGCATTTATGAAATACATGTATATTCTGACAGCACTGTAGGAATGTCTCTAAGGAAATCAATGATTTTTTTGTACTCACTGGGAAGTGTGGATAATGAGGCTACCTGTTGAATGGGAAAGGCAGAGATGTCTTTAATATCTGCCCCTTGGATGACTGCAGCGAACATTCTGGGGGAAAAACTAATGTGTGATCATCTAAATGCTGTATCATAATGCACTTGAGCAATTGAAGATTGCAACAGCAACCTTACATGTGACTTTTCAATCTCTTTTTAATGTAATTAGAAATACAGGATTGAAATAAATCGTTGCAATCAATCCTTAGCTGTTATAGTCCTGGAGTTAGAGTTGCTCTCCTGAAAGGAGGCTCATTTTAAATGCTGTTAGTATTTATGTCCAGTGCTTTTGTTAGAAGGTCGTCCCAGTCTCCATATTCCTCTTGTACTGCAGATACATTTTAGCATTTGATTCAAATACAATATAGCTGTCTGGGTTTGTTCTTTTTCCCTTTCCCATTTGCTCTTATCTTTGCCTATGTTATATCTCTTTCTCTACATGCTATATGAGAAGAGAGCAGAGCATCCCTTTTCCTGTACTTAGATGAAGTTCTCCTCTATCTCCTCTCCTTTTATAAATGAGATTGCCTGAGCTTCAGTTTCCCTAATATTGATGACCAGAATTGTAAAAGAATTCCAGTATTTCATTGTCTAAACTGCAAATACTTCATGGCTGCATTAAACTGGTGCCATATAGTCACTTTTGTTCAAGTAGTACATAACCAAGTCCAACACAGTTCTTGCTTATCCTCCACCAGAAACATTTCCCCTTCATCACTGAGAATTTTTCACTTTATTTCACGTTTTCACTTGCTTTTGCCACACACTGGATATCAAGCTCACCCAGTTCCCTCTGATGGCCATTTGCATTGTACTTACCTTTGACAGTAAAGTAGTGCCTTGCTTTGTCACCAGCAGACCTTATTGGTGCATATCTGAGATTTTTGCCAAGCTCCCTACTCCTGTTATTAAACAAGATTTTAATTTTTTTTTTAATAAGATGGGTAATCCCACTACTAATGTCCTGCCATCTGCTAATGATTTCTATTTCTCTGTCCCTTATTGCTCTCTGCCCATCAGTCAGTATTTTACCTACCACATAATTTCTGTGTATGGCTTAAGAGCTGGACAAAAGTCCTGGAAGGTATAAATAAACCTGTGTGCCAGTAACTCTGCCTGCCTGAGAATAGATTGTTTCACCTCTCTGTTTTGGACTGGTGTACCTCCTGCTGCAGAGCTGTCATGCTCCAGGGATTGATTGAGTCTCTGTGCTAGGCTTCCATAGGTCTTTTCATGTTCTAAGAGCTGCTGACAGTATCATATAGTACCCAGAAAAATCCAACAGAAGTCCATCACCACAGGACACTTGTCACTTTAGACATAATTTTTCAGCAGCTTGATTTGGGCTTTTGTCCGTTTTGTCTATGCCAAGTGATGCAGAGATGGGTGGCTTCTTCTGAAGGCTTTAAAGATGCTTTCTGATTCTGAAAGGCATGCTCCTAAAATGCAGAGGGTCCCATGATAATTCAGCAACGTTGCGACTTGGAAGCTGGTAGGGTTCCCCTTCCCATGAGACTTTTAAAATCTGCCAGTGAATAGTTCTAATTTCCACTGAGATATAAGGAGTTAGCTTGTTGACAGTTTTCCTGCTGAGTCCCTGAATAGGAAGCCTAGAGTGTGTGTGGGCTCTGGAGTCTGGGAAAACTTATTAAGGGCTTCTGAATAAATGGATAGAAATATTTTTATATTCCACACTCTCTCTTGTGGTAAATCAAAACTGAAACATTCAATGCAAGTTCCTTCTGTATTGGTGACTTGAGTGTAAAATCAAAGAGTAAGTTGGGAGTACAGCAAGTTTTTCTGGTGTTAGTCCTGAGAGAGTAATAGTTTGCTTCCATGAGGTTTTAACAGGCTTTGGCTTGACTTTTAATATCTTAATGTTGACTTATGTAGTCAGTCAGCCCGAAAGCTGTCACTCTCCTGATGCTCGTCAAAGTCAGAACAGGTCCTTTCATGCAGACAGGCTCTCTCCAAAGACAGCAGGTCACTTTTGTGAGAACCAGCTCTGTGGCTGATGACTTTTTTCCAAACCACGTAGCTTATTTTTTCCTATTGGAATGATATTTTAGTTATAGCAAGTCATTGATTTTGCAGTGGGGATTTTTAGTGAATATCTCACTAGTATTCATAGAAACAAGGGAGGGAGAAAGCCATCAGGAAGATGAATTGTGTTGGAGATTTGGAGACAAATCATTCATCTAAAGCAGGTGACATATTCAGAGTTTTAACGACATCATAGGGGGATGGAGGCGTAAATAGCTGGTAGAGTCACAAGGCTCTCAATAAAAAGCCAGGTTCTGTTTGCATTCTTTGGTCCAGGGTTTGAGGCCAGATTCTTTTTTCCTCTTTTTTCTTTTTTTTCCTTTTTTTTCCCCTTTTTCTCCCCTCCCTTTCCCTCCCTTTTTTTTTTAAATGCTTGTAATGCTGTTACATCTGGAATCAAGACAATTTTGTATAATGCTGTGATGTACCCATGGAGTATAATCCCCATTAGAGCAGAAGCAAGGATCCTCTGCAGAAAGACTACTGCATGAGGAGGGTAGAGAAGGGGTGAGCTCCCCTATCATGTGTGATCACCACTGCAGAGACACAGGAGGTGTTGACAGTTCACATAACCAAGCGAGCCTTTAGCAGTTCAGTGAAAAATACCTGATGGCAACCAGTTCAGAAGCACTGATTTGTGAGAAGGGTTCAAAGTGGGGGCTGAGTGCACATGAGAAGGATGCATGACAATAAACAAAGAACATGTGGATTGTAGAAACCCCTGATCTATGAACAGAGCAGGAGTGGAGGGCAAAATGATATTTGGTTCCAAAGACAAGTGTAGCCAAGTTGAGTGTTGCTTCTCTTAATTTTATTGAGTTGTGGCTCTATACAGCATGTATTTACAAATAAGTTTATTCTCTGTCCTGAAAGAAAAAAGTAACAATTTCTCTGAGAAACAAACAAACAAACAAAAAACCCTATCAGACTAAAAAAATCTGAAGAATATGGCATATGTACCTTCTGGTGACTGAGAATGAGATATTTTACTTTATATGCCAGATCTGGTCATTCTTTGAGAGTAAAGCCTTTTGTCCACATGAAATCTGTGCAATATGTGTTGTTTGGGTTGTGATTTTCATTGTTGCCCTTCAGTTGAAACAGTAAACACTTACCAACAGCCTTTCAAAACCTTTGTGTTTCTTCTAGTGCTTGCTTTGACTTTTTTTGCTGTAGAAGCTTTTGCCTGGGCTCAATTATGAGCTTTACAATTATGTTCTATCCAATTGCTTCCATTGTTCTGAATTATTTTGTTCCCTCTTATTCCTTCCTATAATCTTGCTACAAAAATTATTTTGACCTTGTTCTTTGAGATTAGGTTCCATTATTTTTAATCACTTATATTTTAATATGGCCCTAATCCTTTGCTGAGACTGAACAGGTCTTCTGTAATACAAATATTAATTTAAACAATTTCTTCTTTTGCTCCACCTCAGATTTTCTGCTTTTGTGAGCTTCATGCTGCATAGGTCCTGGGGAGAAATGGCCATTATCAGGTTGTAAGGAAAGTAGTATAGCAATATTCTGCTTAAGTAGAATCACTAAAGTAAAATAC
The DNA here is from genome assembly GCA_013186435.1 of Turdus rufiventris. Lineage (NCBI taxonomy): Eukaryota > Metazoa > Chordata > Aves > Passeriformes > Turdidae > Turdus > Turdus rufiventris. The sequence continues at coordinate 4,184,507 of PYHW01010670.1, forward strand.
CCTTTGCTGCTTTTGTCAGAAGCATTCCCAGTACTTACTCTAGAGAGAAGACCATGAGTGACCTGTGAGCAGTTAATAGCTCAAGTATTTGCATGTAAATAGTGTTTGTTTGATTTATTCTTTTTATGATACACTTTTCAAATAATAGCTGGTAAATGTAGTTTCTGTTTAGTTTGTACGTTCAGGTGACTTCTTCGTTTTCTAAAGCCCCCCACTCCCCACCCCCTCCCCCCCCCGTCCCCCAGCTTGCTTTTATTTTCTCCTGTCTTGCTTCTCTTTAGGAAGTTGCTATTCAGCAGAGTAAGGCAGAGGTCAGGGCAGGCCAGTGTGGGCAACTGAGGACACCCCAGCTCATTGCACATGCACCAAGGGAACACGTGCACCCTTCACAGCAGGGCCACGCTGCTGCCTTTAAACACAGGCAGGCTAGAAAGCAGCAGGGAAAGCCTTTACCCCAAAAAACTGACCTAGTCTGTGCTCTTGGAGGGCATTATTTCTGTGATGCTTCTTTATAGCTACAGCTTCTCCTGCTTTTATTGGACTTGTTGCTCACTGATCCAGTAGCTTGGAAACAGTGGCTGCTTTGACACGCTTATGTAGGTGTTCAAGCTCTAACTTAATGATAATTGGGAAATAAGCAGTGCCCTTCATTGTTGTCCCATGCCAACAAGGGTATCGGATGCAATGTTTGTAAAGCTTTTGTGTTATTTCAGCATTGCAAAGGAAAGCTCAACTGAAGCTGCCCAGCACTGGGAGGACATGGTGGGGCTTTAGTTATGAAATGCAAAGACACCACAGCTGCTGATGCCCAATGATTTTTCTTTAAAGAAATATCTTAAAGTTTAGGACATCCATCAGAAAAAATTTAAATATTTGAAAAGGAAATGGGGTGGAAGATGGATGAGCTGACATAATGTCCTAGCCACTTCCTTCTTAAACCTGCATTTGAACAAATTTCAGAAGATTATCATGAAAAATGAGTTTGAGCTCCAGTCCTTTCCATGGCTTTTTAGGTATGCATTGCACAAAGGGAGCAGAGCCTCAGCTGCATGAGTGCAGTCCTCCCTGTGGAGGGGTTTAAAAATTAACAGAATCCTGAAGTTCTTCAAGAAATTTGCTATCATGCTTGTTGGGGTCAAGCACCATACTGCTCCCACTTTACATACACATTTTTTACTGGAAGAAGGTTTGGAGTATGAAAGAGTTCTTAGTTCTTTTGCCCCAAGAAGATGAAGGGAAGCCTGGAAGAAAAGGAGGAACCTGTGCTGGACTTTAGGCAGGCAGTTCAGCATTTTTATGGTTCCTGTTAGTGTAATCAATAGTGTTCTGCTCTCCAGAGCATCCCTCAGAATATCTTAGTTCACGAGTAAATATTCTCCTTCTCATTCTCAGTGAAATGATAATACTGATTTGGTTTGTTTCAGAGCTGGAAAAGGAAATCGCCAGGAGACCAAAGAAAGTCTGCATTGTTAAAGTGGTGGGAACAAGGAACCTGTGGAAAAACATCGTAGTGTTGTGTGTGAACTCGTAAGTCCAATCTCTTTGTTTTAATAGTTGTGTGGTCAGTGAACTGGAGCAGCAATGGGAAGTGATGAGGGAGCTGCACTATTTCCTACTGTGGGACCCTTCACGAATATGTCTGATAAATGATCCAGGAAAAACACCAGCTGTTGCAGGGAACTATATTTTTTGTGGCAAACGTGGAGGAGCTCATTGGCTGTTTCAGGCAGCTTCTTCTTAGATCTCCTTCTTAGGTGCTGTGCTGTAACTGTGTTGCTGTCACCAGTGGTCTCGTGTGGCCACATGCTGATAGGTGCTCATGCAAACAGACATCAGGCATCCCAAGTGGGAGTTTTGAAACCATTTATGTCCCAGGAGTGCAGGTTCAATTTGTTTACATCTGATAGGGCTGTGGTACAGAGGAAGATGTTGCTTGCCAGTAAATGCAAGTTGCTCCCTCACATAACAGCTGCGCTTGGTGGGTCTTTAAAGGCAGATTACAAAGTGCCTCAGCACTCCCAAATTATATGCAGGGGTTCACAGCAAGAACGTGCAGTCTCCAACAGAACAGTGTGATGCTTGCCTCATAAGGTTTCAATTTGGATGTGTTCATGTGGGCAAAACCAAGCATCAGCCTGAGTTTCGCAGGTTACAGGCTCTGAGACCTGTCCAGAGCTGAACACCTTGTAAAGAGGAAATACATTGGCTTGCAAATTCTGGAAGAGCACCAGCAGTGCATTTTCTAATTTTTCCATCTTGTAAAATGCCCATTTGAATTTTTCATGTCTTTTTTTTCGAATGGGAGGTGAGGATGGAGAAGATTGGGAATCCCCTTTCTCTGCTAGGTTTCAAATTATGTAGCTCTCTTGTGGCTTTTTCTTCCTCACTTCAGGGCATTACTCTGCAGCCCTCACTCCTGTTAGCAGGCTTATGGATCAGCCATCACCCAGAGGGGACAGCCCCTATGCTGGGCAAATAGTCACCCAGAAGCACACAGACCTCAGGAGTCAGTCTCCAGTGTTACTAACTGCAGAGCCAACTATGGGTTTATGAGTTTTGTGTCTCTCTTCCACCCTCTGTTCTGAAAGTGTGCTTTCTCCTTAGGCTCACCAAGTACATTTAATAGACAGTGTTAAATGTATTTGTGAAAACTGTTAACGTGGGGAATTCTCCCCTTCTCCCGCAACCACATTAATTTGCATATTGGAAATTCTCTAAATCAGAACTAGGCAGCCCAAAGAATAACTTCTGACATTAGCACACAGAGGCTGTTTGCCATCCAAGCAGAGCATGAAGCAGATGTACGTCTGAGGAAATAGATTTCATGTTTGTCTTTAAGGGGTGAAAAAAAAATATTTAATTTTACTTCTATTATTCCGGTTAGACAAGGCTATGCTGAATTTTTAGTACGTGGAGAAGGAACATTTTGCAGGGAACAAAAAGAAATTAAGGGTCACCAGGATTTAGTTTTAAAAGTAACTATTCTGAGCTGCTCACCAAGTAAAGAGAATAGAGTAATTCTTAGGGAACAGGCTGGAAAACGAAGTCCAAATGATACAACAGTTTACTTTATAGGTCATGGCCTGAACAGCAACTTCTGCAACTGTGCTTGCATGCATAGAAGAGAGAGACAGAAGAAAAGCTGGTTAACTCTGCCTTTTTATTACTACTGTTTTGCTGATTATTGTTTCTCTTATGGGAGGAGTCAGCTATAATCCAGTTATTCAAAGTAAATGTCATTTTTGTGTAAACAGCAAGCACTTGTATTAGGTTTTTATCAGGGACAAGGTGTTTAGTATTGAGGATGGGGTTTTGAACTAGAGCATTGATTCACAAGCTTGCAAGACAAGATCCTCAGGCCCTGGGCTGTCATACGTTCACTGACTCTGTATCCCTCCAGCTGTTTCTATGCTTATTTTGATATCCAGTTTACAGTGACAGAGCTTCAAATTCCTGACCTTCAGGAGGATAGAAGCATATCAGTGTAATGTGCCTGCCATTCTTAACTTCTTTTTTTTTTTTTTTTTTTTTTGGAGACCTGGATCTATGTCTCCCACTGCTCGAGAACAGTTAATTTGGGCAATGAGATTTGTCTTGTGTAAATGCCAGGGACAGGAGGTTCTTCCTGGCAGAGGTGCTTGAGCTGTGATGGGTGCAGTTGAGAACATGGACCTCTCCTATTGCACCCCTGCTGCTTTTTTGTACCACATCAGGGGTGAGGCTAGAGCTTCTCATCTAACCTTTGTACGTCCAGCCCCCTGCTCTTTCTTCCCCTTTTTTTTCTTCTTCCTTTTCTATTTTTTGGAGGCACAGGATGAGTCAGGAGAAAGAGGTGTGAAATGTGGTGGTAAGATGTTGATCAATGGCATCTCAAATAAACTTTTGAAAGAGGAGTCACATTCCTACGAAGGGTGGTGTAAATGTGTAGACTGAATTCGAGCTTATTGTTTCATAATTGTAATAATCATTGCAGTACATACAACTTCAAATACTCCTTTCTCAGAGGTTTTCAGTTTTTACAGGCTAGCTTGGGAATTGAGGCGTAATGCTTGTATTTAGTATGACCAAATGCCACAGGCAGGTGGGTGCTCCTGTGTTTTGCTGTCCAAGCACAGAAGCTGCTTCATCACAGCATTCATGGCTCTGTAGCTGTCAGCAGGTGCACTGGGAACAGAGAGATGTGCTCCTCTGGGAATGGGATTTCTCTAATACAGCAGGAAAACCTAACATACACTAGGAGCTCTTCTAAAGTTCCCCATGCCTTGATTATATCATGAGCAGCAGCTATATGAATAAATTCAGCAAGTATTAGGTTGAATTGAGGTTTTTTTCTTTTGCTTCTTTTTTATCAAAGCTTATTTTCAAAGTAGCAGCTAGAGATAAGTTTCTTAATTTGTTTTATTCCCACATTAATGCCTCCCAACACTGAATCACATTGTAGTGTGTGTTCTGCCCTTTCAGCAATGGTCTGTCTTTCCCTCTCCTGTTTCCCTCAGGCTGACTGGTTATGGCATACACCACTGTTTTGCAAAAAGTATGATGGGGCACGAAGCGAAGATGGCAATTACCCACAACTTCTATGCGGACTACTACACCATGGCTGGGATTGCCCTGGCATCCTGCCTGGCCATGTGCCCTGTGGTCGGGTTTCTGGGGAGGAGAGGAGGACTCCTGCTCTTCATGATACTCACAGCTCTGGCATCACTTCTGCAACTGGGCCTTCTCAACTGTAAGTAGGAGATGAGAGCTTTTCAGGACCACACAAGCTTGACATACAAATAAAGATCAGGAAATACTAGCATTTCCTTTGCCTTTCCCACATTTGTCATGTGATACCCCTGCATAGTTTCAGAATCTGAATTTGTTTGAAGGTTTCCCCAAACACTTGTTTCTCAGGGTCATTAACAAAAAGCATTGTATTCTGGATGATTCCCAGCTTATTGAGCATTGGTTCTGTATCCGGGGTAGTCACCAAAAAAACAAACAAGGAAACAAGAAACGCTTTCAATTTTATATTAGTGAAACAGCCCCCAGGGAAAGAGCTGTATAGAGATTGGGAAGGGAAAACTTTCCCACTCAAGTTTACTTCTGAAGTGGCCTCTAAACCATGCAGAAGTTGGAGCAGCAGGTGTATGTCCTCTGCCTGCTCTTAGCATCTTGCTATGAGCAAGTAATATGCAGGTAGAATGGAAATCATGCAGCTGACAGACCCTGCTTTTAACACACTGTGCTTGTATTGTCCATGTGAATGTACACACATGATTTTGGGAAGTGACACAGCGTGGTTGTCCTGCAAAAAGTGAATGTCCCACCTCTTCCTTTGCAGGCTGTAACTTTTGTCTGACCCTTTTGAGCTGCTACAGCTATTAAAACTGCTATAGAAATATCCCCTTTCCTTTTTTGATTTTCATTCTCTTCATTTTTTGTTGGTTGAGGAAGTTGAACTTGATGAATCAGAGAAGTGTTGAAGCAGAGGCAATGTGGGATGTGTTTTGCCACTTTCACAGCTGCCAATCATTAGACCCCTGTCCCATAAAACCCACCCCAAGAAAGGGGGAAGAAGGTTGAGACATGCTTTGGATAAACTGGATGTGAGACGAACACCAGAACACTGGTTATTGCTGGTTGTAATTTCTAAGTTTAGAAATAATTGAGGTCCTTAATAAGAAAGAGCTTTTTGCTTTGAGGATGGAAAGTTTTCATGTTCTTGTGTACTGAAGACACCGTGAGCCAACAGGAATTGTTCATGTTTACAGACTGTGTTTCCCGGAGGCATGTACTAAGTTAACTTTTAGCAAACAAGCTGTTTGTGGGAGTGTAGGAAGGAAACAGGGAACCTCTTTCATGACATGGAGGAAACTCCAGCATCGTGTGTGTTTGCTCTCAGCTTGGTACAGATGTTTACACTCCCTTTGAGCACATATTTACTATCTCCAGCAATCCCAGCTGAGAGCAGAAGTCCCATGGCTATTGATGGACCGAGACCATTCACAGACACAGATCGGCACTGTGCGTGTGTGCAACCTCCTGAAACTCCATGTTCCTCTGGGGGTGTCCATCAGGGTCTCCCCACACTGAATTTGCTCATTTTAGTTTTTGCTTTAAGGATGGGAGATGTTTGTTAAGGCTGTTGAGGCAATAAATACACATCTGCTTAGTTGAGAGACCTTTTCTTTGTGAGGAGGGAAAGGCAGCCTCAAATTTCAGATCAGCTCTCCCCGCTCTGGACTATGGCCACCTCTTCCTCAGAAGAACTAGACATTGTTTGGAGAGAAGCAGTGATCCTGTTTATTATGAAATCTGTCACAGCATCTTGTATGTTTTAATTTAGCATAATTTGGGTGTAATTGGGAAATGAAATCCAAATTTGAGAAAGGTAAGAGAGAGAGGGAGGCATTCACCACCAGCCACAAACCTGCAGCAGACCTTGAAGCTCTCCTTGTTTGACCCCTCCTCTGAACTCTGGAGTGTCACCTGGGAAGTCACAGAATCCCAGTGGGAGATGACCAGCAGAGCTGTGCCCAGTTTGTGCTGATGCCCGTCCCCTTGCTGCCCACTGCTGCCGTGTGCTCCTGTGTGGTTAGGATTGGTGGCTAGTGTGACACGTGGACCATCAGCTCACGGTTTTGGAGAGGAGTAGATCTCCCACCAGTCTGACAGCACTGATGCCCAGATTTTGCTCTCTAACACAATATTCTGTTGGCCATTCCCTCAGGACTGCAGCAGGAGGGTATTTTCTCTTCTCCCCTTTCATTAACAACAAAGAGTCCTTTGTGTTAATCCCAGTGGTAATTCTGGGGCTTTTAAATATGCTTTACTGCTGGTTTGTTATCACTGTCTCATTAGCATACTGTCCTCCAGCTAAGATGTGCCTGGAAACAGCATGTCCTATCTGGTGGCCAGGGAAAGATGTGACAGTTTGGCATGGGAAGGAATTGGGAGTCAGAGGGTAGGGTTAGGGTGGCATGTGGGATTCACCCTTTAATTTTTTTTTTCAGATAAACAAATGTATAAAAACCATATGTTCTTGTTTTCTCTCCCTTTCTCTTTTATATCTTCCTCTGACTTCCGTGGTTTTGGATCCAGTGATTGGAAAATACAGTCAACTTCCAGACTCAGGTATGGTTTACAGACAAATCAGCATCACGTGGGAAGCACTCACCCAGGAATGGGTAGATCCCAAAGGTCTGGGCCAAAGCACCCAGAGCAGAGCTGCTGCCACAAAGGGG
>PYHW01010670.1:4195376-4224460 GCA_013186435.1 Turdus rufiventris
CCAGCAATATGAACATTCCACACTGACATGTGTCACAGAGGGATCCTTCGGATCTGTGCAATGCACCCCAGTCTCCTGCAGCAGGCAGGGGGGCTTCATCAGGAGCTACCCTTCTTTGTACCAGGACTTCATTGCAGACCTCCATCCAAATGCCAAATTAAAGCACCAAGTTTCACTGATAATCCATATGGAATGATCTTCATACCACTACAGCCTGCACGTCAGAATAGGCTGAACGAAATACATGCATGTCCTCTCCTCGTCCTCCACATACTTAGTTATTATCAAGTGGAAGATGGTTCTGACTTTTTCTCTCAGTGTCCTCCTTTTGTGCCCACACAGCCAAAGAGTGGGCAGTGATGGCTGAATTAGAGTCTTTTCCCATCAACAGCTGCCTCAAGCCAAATTTCCAGAAAACTTAGTCTGATTTCAGTGCTGGCCCTGCTTTGTGCAAGAGGCTGGACCAGGTGAACTCCTACAGCCTCCTTTAGCTTAGGCATCTCTCTGGCTCACTTTTATTCTGAGCCATGTCATGTCAGTGCAGATATGGCTGTCTGAAGACAGGATTAACAATGCTCTATTCTCCTGAGTAGAAGGACAAGGATGTCAGTGAGGATGTCTTGCTGCTCTCTTGCAAAACACTGATGTAGCAAGCAAGGAAATTGTACCCTATGCATAAGCAGGACCTTTCTGAGGACAAAATTTTGAACAAAGGTCCCTTTCCTATTTGCCCACATTAGGACCATAAACCTCATGCAAACCATCCCTCCCCACTGTCAATGGGTGAGCAGGGGTTGGGAAAGCAGCCCTGCTGGATCATCCATGTAGCCATGCCATAGGAAAGCCCCTCACAGCAGCCCCTGGCAGGCAGAGATGCAAGGGAGAAAGCTGGGACTCACTGTGGGTGCCAGCAGCCCTTGCACTCCCTCTCCAGGCTCCACTCTGCAGCTGGGGAGTGTTTGAAGTACAGACACTGGCCCCTGCCGTGGAATTCTTAGTGCTGAGAAGGAGCAATGCCCCAGAGCACTCTGAATGTTTTTCTTTTTCACCTGCTATCCCTTGTCACCTGCAAAAACAGTGGGAATCATGAGGGTGCTGCCTCTCTTGCCTTGTAGCTGTTTTCCTGATGTGCACAGAAACAACAAAAAATTCCTGACAGTATTTTCAGTTTTCTCTTTTTTTTTTTCCCTTCACATTTTCACATCTGCAGGGTAGTTAAACCTTAAAGAAGCCCCTTGTAGGGCACACACCGAAATGTGCTTTCAAGCCTTCTTCTGCCAGGTTTTGATGGCACTGGAAAAAGTAATGCCTACTCTAATTATTGACGTCACATGGAAAAACCTTTTCCCCCCTGCAAATCTGAAGCCACTTGACCCATAAATGACAGAGCCGTCTTTGTTGTTGCCTTTTCCCGTTTTCTTTCAGCTTGCTTGATGTCCTTCTACAGCAGCATTTAAAACTCACCTCAGGTCCTTCTCAGAGGGGTCGAGATACAATTTAGCCATTGCAATCACTGATGTAAATGAGCCAGGCTTTTGTTGCTCCAGAGCCAGTTTGGAGAGAGATTTGCCATGCATTTGGGACTGGTTGTGTCAATTACTCATGCGAGTGTATTAATGAAGTTGCAGGGAGGCCAGTTGCACAATAGTTGCATTCAGCTGGGTTTCTAAATTGCCATCGGAAAGCTGGCAAGTTTTTAATAAGGGCTTTTGCAGCATTTGGGGAAGTCACTGTTGTCTGTGAAAGATGCTCTGCTGAGTCTGAAGAACTGGAACATACATATGTGAATTTTTGATCTAGTCAGTGTCCCAAGAGCATCTTTTGAAACCTATGTTTGCTGTCCTTCAGCTGTCAAGTAAGCAGCTGGATTTTGGAAAGTATTGAGTGAAGATTAGCTTTAACACTGTGGTTGGCTGAGTAAATTTGGCATTTGTGGGTTTATTTGTACAGTGCTTTCTAGGATGCTTAATAGTCAGGGAAACGGTTTCTTCCCAAGTATTTGACATAAAGCAGTCCATTTGCCTTCTGCAAGTCTGTAAGGGCCGGTTTTTGTTGAGAGCAGCAGTTCTGCATTGGGCCAGGAACTGAACACTTGAGCCCCTCTGATCTCCAGAGGGCTTGGGAATAGATGGCGTCTCCCAGAGGAAGTGTAGGAAGTGTGCTGCCCTCACAGGCTTGGTAGGGAAGCAGGGTGCCAGTGATGAAACTCACAGGGAGGTCTCCCTCTGCAGGTAGCAGGGTCTTTGGAAAATGAAGGACGAGCTACCACTCTCAGAAATTTTGTTAAAATGAGTCATTTAAGGATGACACTGCTGGCAGGAGACCTCGGTTGTGTCACAGCAGGAGGGAATGGCCTGCCCGAGGAAACACCTGCAGTGCCACTTCTGTGTGGGGGCACCCAGCAGAGACAGAACCAGGATTGTTAGGTGTGCCAGGCCCCCTGCACCAGGGCCTGGAGAGATGCTGATGTGCAAGACAAGGAATTGCAAGAGAGTTTGCTTGCATAGCCGAGCATCAGGAGAGAGAACTGGCCTTTTACAAGCAGCTTCCATGCCTCTAGCTGGAGGGAGATGAGTCTATTTTCACACTTTTTTTTTTTTTCTGAAAATTATACATTTTATTACATCTCCAGTATGTTGAGAAGTTCCAGCCATAACATGATTTTATGTAGAAAATATTCTACCACTCAGTGTTTGATATAATAGGATCAAGGCAGTGGCTTGTAAAGTCTAATTTTCTGCCTGCACTGCTGAATGGTGCCAGATACTTTAGAGGCAGCCAAAACTGACTTTTGCACTTAGTGCTCCTTGGTGTGTCTTGTCTAAATGGAGAAGGGTGGCATGTGAGCAAAATCTGGTTTTCCCTCGCTGAATGTGGGAGGACTTGGAACTGGGAGTACTTTAGAGTGCTGTCTACATACTCACATGGTAAAGCTTCTCTTCTTCTTCTGTGGGGGTCAGTTAAAAGGGTGTGAAATGATATTTGAGTGTAATTATTTCCGCCTCTGCTTGTGCTTGCAGGGGAGGCGGGCTGGGGCTGGTCCTGGCCAGCGCGGGCTTCGGCCGCCTGACCGCCCCCATCATGGAGCTCCACAACCAGAAAGGTTACTTCCTCCACCACGTCATCTTCGCCTGCTGCACACTCATCTGCATCATCTGCATCCTGCTTCTGCCCGAGAGCAAGAACCAGAACCTGCCTGAGAACATCCAGGATGGGGAACATTACACCCGGCAGCCCCTCCTGCCGCACAAGAAGGGGGAGCAGCCGCTGCTCCTGACAAACTCTGAACTCAAGGATTACTCTGGCCTCCATGACTCAGCAGCTGTGAGCGACGGGATCTCGGAGAACACCACTGCCAATGGGATGAAGTCGATGTAACTGGGTGGATTTTTTCCGTCTCCTTTTTTCTTTTATTTTTTTATTATTTTATTTCCCCTTCTTATATTTCTTCTCTTCCTTTTGTATTTTATTTGATGCTGTTGTGCGGGAGGAGTAGCACTTTGGGCAAAGGTGTTTTGCACAAACTTTACAAACCAGTGATGGAGCAGACACAAACTTAGAGGAATTCAACTCTGCTACTAAAGCAAATTTTGGCATCTTCAACAGTTGCGCAGATTACTCTTGAAAAGTTTTGGGGGAAAAGACTCATTTGAGAAAAAGACCTGGTTGGCGGTAGCCCTTCAGAACTCTTTTTTTTTTCCTGCCATTAAATATGTATATTTATTTTGATTTATTCTCAAGAAGCACTTTATTTCCTTTTCCTTTCATAGATCACAAAAATGAAGCCATCTTATACGAGGTGCAGCCATTCCAAGAAAGAAACCTTGGGGGAGGGGGAGTGTTGTTTTCTGTTTTGTTTTTGTGTTTCTTTAAAGGAAAGAGGGATTCACTGCAAAGTTGAATTGACTTAGACTTGTGCAACATTCTTCTGCCTGTCTAGAAAGTCCAAGTGCCCAGATTGCCTGCTGTGTTTGTATATACTAAAAAAAAGGAAGAAAAAGCAAAGCAAAACCTGTTGTGACTCAAACTCTGACTGCATTTTAGGCAGCTTATATTTGTCTTTATAGCCCATGTGCACTTAAAAGTTGCTTTCTAAATTAGTCCTTTTTTGTTTTCACTGAATGCATTGGAGAAAATCCTACCCAAATAAGCTGATTTTTCAATGAGAATCAGCTTTCTGCATTTTAAGAGTATATTAATCTATTTTAGGTGGTTGCCACTGGTCCTTAATAGTAATGTGTATGATGCAAATGATTTGACTAATGATGCAAAAATGAATTTTGCTTCGAATGGCTATAATAATCAGGAGGTCCAAGACCTCTGACTGCTCCTGAAAAAAAGCAGAGACCAGCAGTGATAAACAGTAAGGAGCATGGGCAATGATCGATACCTGTATTCCAAAAGGCAGCATAGCTGTGATTTCTGCTCCTGGGAAATGAGTGTCCTGGTATTGTTTTAAGTGTTTTTAGAACCAGGGTTTGCGTTTTTAAGTGGAAAAACTGCTTGAAATAATGTTGGAAAGGAATTAATTGATAACCTGTGAATAATGACTGAGCTTTCTTGGGCTCTTAAAGATATGTTCTGGTTCTGAACCAAGAATATACAATGAATTCACCCTTATTTCCCCACTTTCCCGACTGCTCTTGTAAGATTTAAGTTCAGGAAAAAGGTTTACTTAAATTGGATTAATTCTACACAAAGTGAGCATCCAGTTTACCTCCTGCTGTGCAGATGGCACTTTGATAGTGGCCACTTGACTTCTCTCTTCCAGCCCCCAAGCCCACTATTTCCTTTGGCCATTGGCTTTTGGTTCTCACTCAAGAGAATATTGTGAGGATCTAGTTCAATGCCAGGACTTTGTAAACAGCTTTCTTGCATTGTAGTAAACCCTACCTTTTCTCCCTCCCTCTTCTCCTTTCTCACTCAGGCCATCCATTTGTGATTGCTCGGTAGTGCAGACGTTCAAACAGAGCAGCAGGATGTCAATGTTGTACTGAGTGTCCGTATGATTGCCACTTTGTTTGATGTACATCTTGCGTTCACATACAGGGGAAGTGCTCATTTGCACTTTCCTCCCCTACCTTCCCTCCCCCTTCCTCCTTTGCTGTATATATTGTCGATTAACTACTGTACCTAACAATTTCCATCCTCCATTAGGCTGCCAATGTCCTCTTACAGGCCCAAATAAATCAGAGATCCGTGCTCCCCGGCAGGCCATGCAGTAAAGTAGCACAGCCTCAGATGCTGACGGATGCAAGGGGACAGGTAGACCTGCAGAAGCAACAGAGGTGGTTGTGTTCAGAGTAACAATGTTATCCTAAAGCTGCTAATTTTTACAGAGGATGATGTGGACATTTGGGTTCTTCTTGAGCCTGGTAAGAAACACTGGACCAGTTGATGGTAGTTTCGCCCAGAATTTACACTACTGTTTTGTTTCACCTTTGCTAGAGTTGCTGTGACAGCAAGAGCCTGATCTTCCTTACACTCAAGTTTTATTGTCAGGCTTGAGTGCGGCTGCTTCTTTTTGTTCTGTGCCGAGACGTTTGCAGTCTGTGTTCACCTGAGGAAAGACCCAGCCCTTCCCCACCTGTGCAGTATTTGCGCACCAAATTTGTGCAATACCTTTTGCCTTCGATGCAAGATCCTTGTGGCAAGCCACGCTCATTCGTGGACGAAAGACATGGGTTCACAACAAAAAGCTGAAGAAGCAAAACAAGGCTTCAGGGAAGAGAAAAGGGGCCTGAGAGAGGAGGAGGTGCGAGCACAGAGGCTGAAAGCAGCGTCCTGCCACCCATTGCGCCACGGAGCCGGTGGCTCCTTCCTTCGTGGTCTTCTTCGTGGCCCGTGTGCTCAAGCTGTGGTACAGCTCTCGTAGACCATCCACAAGCCTCTAAACCCGGCTGCTTCCAGCACTGTCAGTGGTCCTGGTGAGCTCACCGCTGTTGTCCACAGCGCTTTATCATTTCCTATTCTAGTGGTTGCTCTCCAATGACAGGCACAGGGAAAAGAATACTCGTTTGAACATATCAACATTTAGACAGCAAATACACTAGGTGACAGGAACATGCAGCAACTTTTTTTTAAAGAAAAAAATTTTGTGAAGTTGATTTGATTTGCTGCTTTTTTTGGTTTTTTCGCTTGAAACCAGGTAGTCGGTACTGATCTGCAATGAAGGGAGCCCCAGCTTCTCTAGTCGGTCTGGCCCTCTGCCACTGTCACGACAATAAAGCAAAAACAAATTTCCTGCCTTGGCAGTTCCAGTTTTGCTCCTTTTCCTGAAAACATGAACACTTCTGTGATGATTACGTTCTTCCACACATGCTCACGGAGTTGGAAAGCTTTCGCTAAACCTACCTTGTGTGGAGGAGCCAGGTACCAGGTGATGCAGCAGGGCAGGAAGGAAGTGTAGGGATGCTTGCCCTGCCTTGTCTAGTGCTGCAGCAGGACAAGGCTCTGTGCTGGGGTCCCAGCCTGCTGCACCATTGGCTCCTTGGCTATGTCTCCTCTGCAGCCATCACCAGGAAAGGTTTTTCTCAGGCAGCTCTTTCTGGCCATCACAACAGGGGAAGCAGACCAAGCTGTCTTGTCCATTTTTGGCCTTTTTCTGTGAACCTTCAGTAACCTCTAAGCCCATCAGTAGATTTTTCTTTGGGTTTACCATTTAAGGGCTTTCTCCATCTTTGTAAGTTCAAACAAAAATGTGAAGTGACATTATGCTTGATCTTGGGGGTTTTGTCCCCCTTTTAAGGTTTCAGTACTGCTTTTGTTGCCAGACGCACTGCAAACAGGTAACACCTGTTTGCAAGTGTTTTGTGGCCACTCTGAAAGGGGGTTGTGTGATTTACTTTTAGATTTCACTGAGCAGGCTCTTTTTGTTGTCGTTCTTTTTAGTGGAAGTATTTTACTTAACTGTTGCCACTTCCTGGAGCCAAACACTTTATTGGTCACCAAATTGGAAGCAGAAGTGCCATTAACTGAACTCTGTGAATGTCAAGTCAAGTTGCGCCTGTAGCTGGCACATAAGACAACTATTGAGTGGGGGGGAGATGATCTCCCACACTGTACCTTTTTTTTATTTTGTTTTTTAAGAAGAAAATGAAATTTCAAACCTCATTTTAAATGTATTGTGTAAAATGTTTTGGGAAAGGAGTATGGTGTGTTTTGTCTAGTGGGCGAGATCTCCCTCCCCATTTCAGTTTCTGATGAAGTTTTAAAGAATCGTGTTACTGTATGTTTTGATCATGAATAGTCTGGTGGTGCTTCCTCATAGCACAAGCTTAAATCAAGTACTGAAAACAGTCTTACAAGCTAAATGTCTGCATGATGTTACATCTGTTGTACCTACTGAGAAGAACTTTGTATGTAAATGTACAGAATAAAATGACGTTGTCCCATCAGTTTGCTCTCCTCGCAGTGACTTCTCAAACACCCTGGAGCAGCTGATGCCTCAGCAAATAGCCCTACCCTGCTCTATAAATAGAATGAGCTGTTTGTAAATCAGGCTAATTAAAACAGCACATTGATTTGCAACTAATTATCCTTTATGGTCAATTACAGAAGCATAGTTGACTCTGTTTCTTGGGTGGTGTAAATTAGAAAGAAAATACTCTTCAACTGTTGCTTTTTGCTCTTCTGATCCTGAACTGCAGCCAAGGATAGGCAGCTGTTCCCACCAGGTAAGGAGAGGCCCTCTGCACCCACACCAAGTCTGAGACATTGAAGACACTGGGTGTTCAAACCCTTTTGGACAAGAGACTCAGCAGATGTGCCTTCTACAGCAGCAGCCTCTCGGTTACAGTTTTCAATTGCTTACAGTAATTTCATGACCATAAGGTGCATCGGACTATAAGGCGCACTTCCGGGTTTAGGCCAAAATTTTAGTCAAAAGGGTGCGCCTTGTAGTCGTGAAATTACTTTATTGTGGCACCACAGCAAGGTAAATTCATCTCTTTTTGTAGGTGCTTAGGACAGTTGTCTAGAAGCAGCAGCAGTAGTTTAGTTTTGGTTTGTATCAGAAGCTGATGCTTGAGCTTGAGTCAGGGCTCAACTCTGGATGGAAATAAGAAAACACCAAAACCCGGATAGTTAACGCCTAGCTGCCATCTCATTAAACAGCCCCTGGACCTGCCTTTGAAAGGACACCCATCCTACCTGAAAGCAGGTCCAGAGATGTAGCAGCAGGATGCTTTTCACTGCTGGTTATGGTAGCAGACTTCTCTGATTTTATGTATATGCTCAATTTAGATTTGATGCTCTTCTAGCAGCCTGACAGATTTATCTATTGCTCCAGAACTCAGCTTGTGCTTTTTCCTTCTATGAAGTCCTCAGGGATGCATAAATAACCCTTTGTGGAATCTTTCTAGTATTCTTAGGGCCCAAGGGATGGAAGCAAATCAATTGTTTAGGACCAGTATGACAACCAAGAAGGGCTGAAAGGACAAAAGTAACACTCATGTCACAGCTTTACCATACAAAAATGTGGGGTTTCTTTATTTGAACACTAGAAGTTGTTATACTATGTCCAGTGCTAGCACACAGTAGATTAATTGTACAGATAGCATTTGTAACTGGTTTGTCATCAGAACCCAGTACTGTGTGGAGGCCAGAGACCACATGCACTTTTTTTTACAAGGATGTTCATCCACTGCAGCATCCATTTGCTATCCTACTTGGCAGGGTAGCAAAAAAAAAAAAAAATTTTGCTTTGAAAACTCAAATTCTATTTGAAAAAAAAGAAAATCCAAGTCAAGTGTGTCTATATTTAATAACAACCACAAATTCAATCAAAATAATACAAAAGAAATATACTAACTTTATGTCAGTGTGAAAATTGAAATCAGTTTTTCTGAAACAAAATCTTCTTTTACAATGATGCACAATCAGAACTTGTCTGGAAAAGCTGTCATTTCTTCTTTGATCCTGTTTTCTATGAGTAAGGTGAAATTGCTGTCTGTGTTTTGAAGATTATAGCTGACAAATATCTGCTTTTTGGTCTTGCTGGCTAAAACACAAAACAGAGTAGTCAGACAGAGTTTATTCTTACATAAAAGTGATGATGGTATTTGAGCAAGCCTCTTAAAATGCAGATTTCTAAGATGTTCTCCACTCCTGCTGTGCTGGGTGCAATTATAAAGGAACAGCAGAACAAGTCCCTGACCACTGGGGAGCTGGGCAAGACTTTGCACATCACAGAAGTGAAAAATATAAGACCTGGTGACTGTCAATTAGTTTTTGACCTGACACAAGATGCTTTCTATTAGTCACTGGAAATCCTTCAGTGCTTGTAGTGGATTTTTGGACACTTTTAAAATATCTTCTATTGTAAGTGAAACCACAGACTGTGCTGTACTCTTAGCACTGAAATTCAGAGCTGTAAATCTGTACTGTGTAAAACATTAGAGGGAAAGCACACAAGAAAGTGATTGGGCCCAA
This sequence comes from Turdus rufiventris, assembly GCA_013186435.1. Taxonomy (NCBI): domain Eukaryota; kingdom Metazoa; phylum Chordata; class Aves; order Passeriformes; family Turdidae; genus Turdus; species Turdus rufiventris. The sequence continues at coordinate 4,204,809 of PYHW01010670.1, forward strand.
ATTGACTAAGTTCTGTTTTTTTACTAAAACCTTAAAAGGTTCATAAGCCTTAAAAGGCCCCAAGAAGCTATGTACCACTTCTGTCTAAGCTTGCTTAGACAATTGCTTGTCAATTTTGTTTCCCTTAATGTTTTTCATACAGTGTCTATGAGGCTGGAGAGCCTTTGCTGAACATGATGAAGCCAAGCACAAGTTCCAGGCTACTGTAAAGACAAATATCTAGAGAGAGGTGTTACAAAATTAAGACCTGACTTCCATGACAGAGCTAATTAACAGTGATATAAAAACCTGTCCAGTGGGACAAGAAGACTTAATTATCAGAGTAGAAGAGGTAGCACCATGGGCTTTATAACTAAAATGCCATCCTACATAGATTTTACCATGGTAATATAGAAAATATGTTGCTCTCTTTATATATTATTGAAGCTAAACTTTGCCAAAAATGCAAGAACCATATTGGAAAAAAGGCACTAAATTTAAATTGATTTGTGTAAAATAGAAGACAAAAAGTAGTATTTGGGTCACGAGATATTTTTGTCTGAGAATGAGCTGGGAGCTAATGATCTCAGACACAAATCAGATTGTTCTGCTGCATAGTCAAAAATGTCATCTGAATTTTTAAAGCTTCAAAATAGAGACACTAGACTTCTAAGAACTCAGTCCTTCCTAAATAGGACTCTAAACAGTTAAATACAGAAAACCCATCTATATGTATGTATAAAATGCAGTTAAACAACTCCTTTAAGGCATTTTCATTATGCAAATGATTTCTTTATTATTTTCTATTCTAACAGGTGACCAGCTTCCTGACTCAGTAAGTAGAGCTGCTTCTGAAATGCAAGGACTCATTTGCCTTTTAAGACCTGGCACTACAAAATGCTGATATAATGCAGCGTGGTGCTCTGACAGCAAAAATTAGCACCTGGCACTAGATTTTGGTTTGTAAGCACTAGTGCTTCATCATCATGCCCTAAATGAATGCAATGCTAATTCTGAACTAATTAATACCATTATCCTAGCTAACAAAACTATATAGTGCACTGCAATGTCAAAACTCAACTTCTCAATTATGTTTGCCTATGGAGTCTCTGGGATGCTGTTCCAGTTCCCAGGAACAGTCTGGGAGTCCCTCTGGGCTGCCTGTGCCAAGGACCTCTGCTCCCAGGGCTCTGCCCCAGCTCTGAGGGGCAGGGGGATATTTTCAGTCCCCACTTCCCCAGGATTCAGTTGGACATGTGCACTCCTGTGGAAAGGACAAAAGAGGACAGATTTTATGCCTCCGTGGAAGACCATCTGCAGCTTCAGAGTAAAGCAGAAAACTGCAAAGGACAAGGCTTGCCTAAAAAGCCCTCCAGCAGGTCTGCTTCCTATGCAGCCTGGTTATTTACCCCTGTTCCATTGTCTCTTCAAAGTGGAGGAAAAACATCCTTGACAGCCATTGTCTGGGATGTGCTGAATACCAGGAGAAACTACAGCAGCACAGATCTGCTCCTACAACTCCATGTACAGAGCAAAGGCCCCAGCCAAGAAGCGGAGCCCAGCAGGAGCAGAAGAATCCAGACAAATGTTAGACATGAGTTTGTAGACTATTTATGCAGGCAAAGAGGTGATAAAAGTGACCAGTGCCCAGCTGAGAAATACTCAAAGAAAAGGCTGAAGTGATCTTCACCAAGAGTCTGCCAGTCCCTACAAAAAGATTGAAGACATGGCACTAATCAGTAGTGCAGCCCAAAGCGCTGTGATTTCAGGAGGGAGGCACTAATGGACAAAGACTTTCTCAAGAACTGGCCTCCAGTATCCTGCAGGAAACATTCTTAGAATTTGGTTTTATTGATTAGTGACACTCATCTTGTGCCGAAGCAATCAGGCAGGATGGTAGGAAACAGTCCTGCACCTCATGCAAGCAGAGATAGACAGATAGATAGACAGATAGATAGACAGATATGCAGAAAGAGGAATAAGAATGAAGCACATATGTCTTCAGCAACAGAAAAAAAAAAAAATCAGAAATACAGAAGGAGATAGAGCCAATACACAAAATGCAGTTGTTGTGGCTAGGACCCTACCAAACTACAAAGAAAACAAAAGGAGAATGTGTGCACAGCAACACTGAAACTCCTGCTCCAGGGCAGGAAACATTGCATTCAATCATGTGACATTGCAGGAACACGTGGCAGATGATGGAATGTGACTGGCAATGGTAAGAAATGGAAATAGTTATGTGCAAATGGGATTGTATGCTACTCCTGCTAGTGCCTGTGGAGACAAGAAACTGTATGAGAAAAAAATTGTGACAAGCATGGTGGGGGGAAGAGAGGGGAGAAAAACTGCCTGCCTGAAGGCTACCACATGTCAGGATAGTTAAAAAGGCTACCTTGGAAGTACAACTACAGGTCAGACTTGGCTGTGAATAGCATCTCTGTAACTACAGATTTTTTAGGAGTAACAAGGATTTAAATTCCCAAAGAAAAATTAAACCCTGATAACAGCAAAGCTGGGTATTTCTAGCTGAGGTGGAGCACAGAGTTCTTTACCAAGCACTTTGTGAAACAAAGATACAGGGATGCTTGTTGATGATCCACTAGTCTCAGGATAAACAAACAAACAAATGAATAAATAAATAAATAATAAATTTGGACTAGGTGACCATGATTGCTGGACTGTCAAAAGCCAGCCTAAAGACTATGGTGTGAGATTTCAAAATGATGTATTTCTTTTCCCAGAAGCTCAGGTAAAGAGCAAGCACATAACTATTGAAAGCCACAAGTGACTCTCCCTTTTGAACCGAAGGTGAAAAAGGTCTACAGGCCTTCCTCATAATAATATACCTTAACCAGGACCACATAAGCAAGAACAGTATATAAAAATAATATGAAAGGAGCTGACTGGCAAGGAAACCTGCAACTCAGTGGAGAGATGTCATGGATACAGAGGAACATGGACCAAAAGCCTAGCTGGGCCACAGCTGGCTCAGAAGTTTAAGATGAAATAACAAGACACCTAAAGCACACAAAAAAAAAAAATAGGAAGGTGCATTATAGTCCAAGGATAAAGAGTAACCTATAGACCAGTATCAAGCAACAGTAGCAATTCTCAGTAACAAAGTATGGGAAATTAGTAAGGCAAATAACAGAAGCACTATAGGGAAAAAAAAAAAAAAAAGGCCAGCAAAACTGAGACAACTCACTCTGAGAAAGGAAATCAGGGACTTCTGTCTTAGAACACTGAAAAAACTAAAGGAAGAAATGGCAAGTTATTATGAACTTCAGCTATGAAACATCTAATAAATCTTTTAAGAGTGAAGATAGCAAGCACATGTACAAGTATGTGAATCACTAAGATAACTTAGAGCTGTCAGATGGGCTGTAACACTACACAGAAGATTTGAGCAAGATTCAGAAGAAATGAGTGACAAGGAGACCAAATGCAAAGTGGAATAAACTATTACAGTTTATCCAAAGTAAACCCTCTCTGACTATATTTTTATTGACTTCCTAACAATAAGGCACTAATTACATATTACATAAATAGGTAAAGGAGTCATGTTGTACAGTACCCCATAAAATTATTACTTGAAGTGGAAAGGATGGAACTCAGTGAGCAAAGAAAATTTTGCCACCAGGGTCGACTAAAACAGTTTCTATTAAAAGAGACGTTATTGTGAAGAAGAAAATACACTAATACAGCTCTTCAAAGAGTCTTGTGAGCAATACTTTTTTATATGTGGCCATGAAGGAGAAGCAGGTGAAGACGCATGGAAGTGCCTGATGATTCAAACTCAGGACATACTGCCTGAAACGGAGATCAGCACAGAGATCATTAATAATTCTGTGGCCTTTCCATGTGAAACAGAGGAAGTAAGGTGAGACTGAGCAGCTCAGCATGTTGCCTTTAAAACCTGGTAACAAGCACGTCAGCAGCTCACCAGTTAGAGCTGCATCAGCCACTGGTGGGTGATGATGAGTAACCAGCATGATACAGCTGCCAGAGCTGCAAAAGTCCTAGGATGCATTAGGTCGTGTATTTTTAATCTTTTTAGTATGGACATGGGAGTTTGCAAGCTGTCAAAAATTCAGGATTTGAGCTATTGCAGTAGCTGTAGCACACTGCACGTGATGGAAAAGGAAGCATCCCGAGCAGTGCCCATTTGGCTCAGTCACATCAAGGCTGTGAGACAACCCAGGACTTCCCAGGCCAGAACTTCTGGGAATGTGGGGGCTAAAACGTGCGAGATGTGATGAGGGTTGGCTTCATCTTCAAGTAAGATGCAGGTGCCTGGCACGACGGCCACCTCGCCCACCAGGACAGCGGTGTCACAGGTTTACAGAGAGGTCACTTGAAACCCGCTGCCTCGCACCCAAAGTCAGGATAGGGATGTCAAATAATTCACTTCTGACCGTGCAAAGCGTGCCCAAGGCCGCTGACTCAGGTGCCGCAGACTCGTAGACGGATGGGTAAAAAAAGTGAATCGGTGGATTGGATGGAAGCTGCCGCAACCTGCAGCGCCGGAGGCTCTGCGGCCGGGGCAGCGCGGCCCGCATCCCCCCGCACCCAGCCACCCTCAGGCGGCTCCCAGCTCCCCGGCACCTACCCAAGCGCTGCGCCAGGCAAGAGGAGGCGGTGTCCGACGGGTCCCCCAGGAGCGAGGCGGCCACCGGGATGCTGTCCTGCAAGCGGAGCACAGCACAGGGCACGGCTTAGTGCCGGCAGCGCGGCTTAGGGGCTCCGGGGGGCGGGCGGGAGCCCGGCGGCGACACTCACGCGGGGGCTGCACATGGCGACGGCCAGGCTGGCCAGGGCGGGCGCGGCGCCCACCCAGAGGAAGAGCGAGTCCCGCAGCCGCATGGCGTGGAAGTGCACCCGCTGCTCGCCCAGCTGCCCGCTGAAGTCGTGCAGGGCGATGCCGCCCGCCGCTCCGCCGCCGCCCGCCGCCTCCATCGCCGCTTCTCCCGGCGCGGCCAGGCCCGAGCACGCAAGGCCCGAGCGGGAGGCCGGGCCCGGCTCCGGGGAGGCGGTGCTCGTTCCGCCCCGCCGGGAGGCACCGCCCCGGCACCGGCCCTGCGCGGCGCCCGCCCCGTCCGGCTGCCTGGGGAGGCACGCTTTCCGCTCCCCCAGGGAATACCCGGACATGCACACAGTGCCCGCACCCCGCTCCGTGCCCGCCCCTCCCGAGCCTCCCCTCCGTCCGTGCCCAGACCCCGCCAGCACGAACTCGCGCGCCCGGGTGCAGCCTCCCGGGAGCGCGTCTCCTCCGTGCCCCCTACCTCCTGAACCTGCACTGTCCCCTGTCAGTGCACAGCCCCTCCGCTTCCCACTCTTCCTCTCCCATCCCAAAAGACACAGGCACCTCTCCGGTGTGTGGGAACACACCCGCCGCCCCGGTGGGCACCCGGTCCGTGCACTGCTGCCAAGGACTCACGGCTGCCCAGGGCTCGCGGCTGCCCAGGGCTCACACCTCCCCGGGCTTTGCTCCGCTGCCCGCCCGGGAGAGGAGAAAGCGGAGGAGCCGCAGGGATGGGGAAGCCCCACTAGGTGGCAGGGGAACCCCTGCGTGCAAACGCGCGCCTGGACAGCGGTGGCTCCGGGCAGGCAGCCGAGAGGAGCCCCGGGGCTTCAGGCTAAAGGGAAAGGAATGGCGTGCTGCTCTGCAGCCTCGGGAAGGGGGAGGAAGGTCACGGCGACCTTGGCTTCCCTCTGCTGCGGAGGTTTTCAGCATTGGGGAACTACAAAGCGAGTGATTCGAGTTTGCATAGCTCTGGAGAATATGGAGCCGTGAATAATTAAAAGCCCTACTTTGGGGTGTGAATTTTGTGCTCATCGCTCTTTCCACCGCAGCACAGTAAAGTCGGTCATTACTGGAGAGGATTTTCAGTAACTGCACCGTCTGTCGCTGATAAGAATATCGACGGCTCCCTGATGGCCGTGGGGTATTTACAATTGGAAACATATATCTTCACTCCACCGGCAGGCAATCACCATCGCACAAAGAACAAACACGTTAAGGGTGCTTATTAACAGATTAGCTTTTTAATCAGCATTTCCTCTGCCTCCAGTTTCCTACATACTGCTAGAAATTAAAATTTCCATTTCTAAATGGTAAGATTTCATTTTTCCTTTGAGGAAATGGGTGGAGGGAAAGAAACCCTTCATCACTCTTGTCCCCTGAGCCGCTCCAGTTCTCCTGGCATCTGCCAGAAAAAAACCCTCAGCCCTGCTAATTTCTGCCCATGCTGCCGCACTGACACTAAATCCCGGGAGGCAGCTAAGCCCAGCTCAGCTGCCATACCCCGACATCCCATGGCACAGGATCAGCTTGGGGGGGGAGTCACACGCCACCTCCCCTGCCCTACATTTGTCACTTGCTTCTTGTAAAAAGCATTATGGGATATATGGTGTCATCCCCACTATGTCTGCCGCCGGCCTCTCTGCTGAAACAGCTTCAGGCTTGTGCTGGTCCTCCCATGCCCCCCAAAATACAGCCAGTCCCAGCTTTTTCCCTCGACATGGGTTGGGTTCCCACAAGGTGAAGTAATGCAGAAGCAGTGTTTTGTGTTGGGGCTCAAAAAACAGCCTTTTCCTGTCCCCTCAGCCTGTTACAAACTGACACTTTGCCTGTGGTAACTGTGAAAACAGGCAAATAGGTGACAAAAGGCACCTTGGAAAGGAGAGAGTGTTGGCTGCATGCACCAAACACATCCCTCTCTCTGCTTGTTGCAGCTGCAAGTTCAGTCGCAGCTGGGTAGGTAGGGCTGCCAGCTAAAACAGCCAGGAGTCAGAAGCACTGCAGGAATAAAAATCTAGGAACAGGATAAAATTCTGCTGGGAGTCACGCAGGTGGTGGTGGTGAGATTCCTGTGGTTAGACACCTGCAGGTAATGGAGGAATTTGCCCCAGGCTCACTTGATCAGCATAGAGAAAAGGAAATATTAGGGCACAGTTCACCTGAGCTTTTTTAGGTCTCTTGAGAGAGAAGGAACTCTTCTTGCCTGGTTTCCACTGACTTGAAAGGAGGTGAGGGTGAAAGGTAAGGTGTTGTGTAGCTTTGCAGACAGATTTATTCATGCAGGTAAAGCCTTTAAGTGTTCAGAGCCAGCTATTCTGGGTCAGAGTTGGCTTCTGCAATGGAGTCCTAGTGGAGAATCTGTTCTAACAAAGTTCCAGCTCAGTGTGTCTTCCCACAAAGTAGAAGTTTGGGCCTCCTTGTGTGCTAAACCTTTGTTATAGTCATCTGCTGGACTGAAGTAAAAATTTTCTTCACTGGTCTTTCTACGTCAGGTGCAAATGTCTGGTGCTGCTTCGGAAGCTGTCTCCAGGCTTGCTTCTCCCTACAGGGAACTGCCCCTATTTCATCACGCTGTGATCTGTTCCTCTTCTCACCAGGAGTCTTCTCCAAAGTGTTTGTAACTTCCCTTATTCTAAACCCCGCAGACCACTAAAAGTAAGTCACAGGACTCCTCCGCACGTTAGCGGTTCTGTATGTTCAATGCTTCTCTGTGAAATGCAGCTGCTCCCTGTAAATCATGCTAAATCCTTGTTTAAGCTCAGAAAACATTCATCTCGTGACTAAAATGCCGGTTAAGCATTTTTATTTGCAGTGCAGGTGTGTGAGTAGAGCTGTGCAGAACTAGACCATCAAGTGTGAAATGAATTTCTTGATTACAGCACTGCAAGGTCATGAGAATCCCTACAAAATGAGAGAGGAAAACACTCTATATATAGTGTATGGAACCTCTTGCATTTCCTTTAAAATGCTCATCTTTTTTTCCCATAGCCTTAAAAGCAGCACTAAGTCTGCCTTGTTCGTCAGGTAGGAGGCTGAAATGAGCCTCAGCTCTAATGAGACACTACAGAGAGAAATAACGATAAAGCAAACATACCTTAGCAAAAGCATTGCATGTTTACATGGATGTGTGTGTATTGCTGCTCAGGTGAGCTCCAAGGTCCAGGAGACCTGATTAAAGGTATGTACTTTTACCTGCCTCATTCTCCTCCAAAAGTTAGGTTGCCCATAAGAGTCACTAGATCCTAAACCCTGATTTTTACTGATCATCATCTCCCCTCCTGTACAGTTTCAAGTGGGGAGTAAATCTTCTTCCTGGTAACTGTGGAGTCAAGACCCATAAAGCATAGTTATGAACTGGGGTATCATTGTGAGCAGCAATTTTTTCTGATTCCAAAATGTATTCTGTTCTTTGGCTTCTGCACAAATAAAGAGTGAATCTGACATGTGAGAAGACAAGTAACCATTAGCATGTGTCAGCAAACCTCCTGTTGATGCCGAGGATGTTCTAGTTTTCTAGAGGAATAAATTACTTCCAATAAAGCCAAGCAAAACCTTTCCAGCTGCTCTGTTGAGGCTCCATGACACCAGGCGGCTGCTGCTGCAGTTGCTGTGCTGCAGTCCCAGGCTTCCAGGGATCTACTTTCTTTGAGACTTGGCTACTCGTGGTATATAAGACTTCCATCAGTGGCATTGATGGTGGAGGGAGTGGCCTTTTCTCTCCCTCTACATCAAGGCACCTCAATCAGAATCTGGAAAAAAAAAAGCCTTTTTTTTTTTTTTTTTTTTTTTCCCCATCATTGCCTGGTTTTTCTCAGCTGGATCCACCCTCTGACATAGATTGTTGTGCCACTACTGAAAAACTTGTAGTGGTACCATGGAGGGCAGAATCGCAGAATCAGGCAAGCAAGAAAGGGAGAAAGGTCTCTGCTTACACTTGACAGTTACCATGGTTGTGATGCTGTGGCCATCTAAATCAGTCTAAGGTGTGGCTGACCCAGTCCTTCTTTCTTGTGCTCATCTAGTCAGTCCAGGGAATCAAACTGGTCAAACCTTTTCCCGGGATCCTGGCATGGGTTGTTGGTTAGGTATGATAGGAAGTTGCTTCTGAATGATCTAACCATGGCCATGGGAATAACCTGAGGACTCAAAACACTTTGTCAAGCATTGATCAACCTAAGTTGTAGTCTTAGAAAAAGAGAAGGAAAGAGAATCCAGGGTGGAACTTCTGAAAAAGTTGCAGAAAATGGAGGAACCGAACTTGTGAGCTTGTATGAAAATCTGTTTAAGAGATCTGCAAGGGGACTGCACTGACTTCATGCTATGAATCTTGCAATCTAAAGCAATATCAAAGCCAGCTCTCTCTGAAAAAAAAGTCTGAAAACCACTAGCAAGCAGATGCAAAATATAGATGTACAAGCAATTCCACATCTGTGGTAACTGTTATGACGGTGTTAGCAGAACTGCTAAAACACCTCCTCAGCACGCATGTTGGTACCTAGGCAGGCATTGCTACAAGGAAATTCAGTTTCTGATTGCCAAGGCTTTTTTTTTTTTCTTTTTTTTTTTGTGGCATTTATAACCTGTTAGGATTTCTGTATACAAAGTGGAAGGAAACCTGGAATGCAGGTGGCACAGCAATTCTGCAATTCTCTGTTAGTTGTGATCCTCTGCACAGTGTGTTTGATTAGAAATCATATCTGCTAGGTTTTGTGCCCGACTGACCTAGTGGCCTCCTGCAAATCCCTTCTACCCTGCTTTATTTCACTCCTCAGCAGACTGGAAGAGTATATATAACTCTTGCCTATCTCCCTGCAGCTGAACACAACTCTGTGTGACACACAGCTTGTAAAGACCTTTATGAGCCTAGCCTAAATTTCTGCTGTTATCAAATCAGACAGTTTCCTTTCATTGTCATATGAGTCATTGGAGGACTTGTCTTAGATTGGAGCATTTGAGATGTGTGGTTTTGTAGCTGCTGGACGGAAGCACTAACATGGAGTGACTCACTACTCCCCTCGGGGACAAGAGGTTTATGCAGTCAACTGGAAATCATATTTTGTATGCAGATAGACCACTTGATGGTGGAGAATCCCAAAGCATCTTGCCAACACCAACTCTCCTACACAAAAGTCAGCAGCTGTAGTGAGATCTTCAGGAGCAATAGGTTATTACACACATATGACCTGACAGGGAAGGGCACAGGTGTGAAAGCCTACTGGAACTGACTTTTTGTAAGGTTGAGAAGGGAAGGGAAAAAACCCATGAGATAGTATTGAAAAATGTTTTCCTTTATATTGCTCAATTCAAATCCTTGATCTTATATGACATACAACACAGCTGGTGGATACTGATATTTTAATGTCCCTGGTCACCTAGCATGATGCAAGGCCAGGGTGCAGAACATGCAGAGGGTGTGTGGTGTCCTTGAGCCAGAGGGAACATCAGACTGCTGCAGACTCAAGGGCTCACTTACCTGCTCAGGTTGCAGAGCGTCACGTTCACAGCCATGGAAATTACTGATTCAACATGCAGCACTGGCAGCCACATAAACAAAGGTTTGACCGAGATTCAGGCTGCTTTGGGAGTGGAATGAAATTCCTTTTTTTGATAGATAGTTTGCTGTTGCCATGGTTATGGAACTTGCTGCACTTCTGGTCTCTTCCCCACCCCTCTGGGTACTTTCCTTCTGCTGATGCCAGGATTTCCATGAATCTTCATTTGCTTTTTACACTGAGCCTTGGACTTATTAGTCTCTGTCACAAGACCCTTAACCTGCAGGTCCAACTGGATGTGCCTGCATATGGCTTCTCCCATTCTCCAGTGCGCCAGCAAGGGCCTGCCTCTCCAACTGGTTCTCCTAACAGCCACCCTCCTTCATTACTTTTTAAAGTGATGCCGTGGCCTTTTCATTTTTCCATTTGCAAGCACGCAAAACTAGCTGTACAAAATCAGCTTTGATTATTTTGCATCCTCTTCCCTGGGCAAGGCAGGAAGCTAACAGGCCTGGCATTGTCCCTTAGCAGCCTCCCAGTCTTCACTCAGAAGTTCCTCAGCTCAATCCAGTTTTTTCCCTTGGCCTTTCCTTCCTGCTCTGTTGAACACAGTGGTTTAGCAGAAAGAGTGGGTATCTCAAACAATAATCTGTACATTACTAGAGAGCAGCAAATGTCATGTGATCCATAAGGATATGGCTGCTTTGGCCAGGATCTCCAAGTTCCTAGTACAGTTCTTGAAGAGCATGATTTATATCTGGTGTGTATTTTATTTCCTAGCACAAGTATGTCAAATAACTACTGTTTGACACCTCATCAGTGTATCTGATGTTATTGGTGATTGCACAGAATATAACTTTCACAAACATCACTTCTGTTTCCAAATTCCCAAGTTTAAATACATTTAAAATAATAATTTACTCTAGTAGCCAAAGATAGGGGTGTTCCCTATTTGCATGACAACAGAACAGACAGAAGAGTTTTGCTGTCAGAACACATCTCCCTAGGAAAATGTTACCTGTCCCTCTACTGCATTTTCAAAGCATGATCCCAAGAGGCTGAAAATGCATCTTCAAAAAGTCTGTGTCCCGCCCTTGAACAGCAGCTGAAAAATTCCTTCTCTGCTGCCTCTCAGAAAGCATGAGAAATTATCTCCCTTTACTGCTTTTCTGTTTGAAAAAGCTGGTGACAGGCACTGTTGCTGCTGTTACAGGGTCCTGGGGTGGATGGTGGCCTTCCTCAGGATTGAAAGGTTTATGTGCATGAAATTATACGTTTCCTGTGAGGCAAACACAAATTGATGAAAAGTATCCCTAAGTCCTGTGAATACGTGTAAATGGGAAAATAGGAGGAGAGAGCAGAACAAAGTGGAAGTGATTTTTAAATGCATTCAGAATCTGAGTCAGCCTCTACACAAATCAACTGAAAAAGTACCTGCTCCTGTGAGCAGAAGATAAAACTTGTAATGATGAACCTCACTAAGCCATTGTGTAAAATGCTGCAGTGTGTGCTCAGAGGCAGTGCTGGATGGTTTGCTTCCCTACCTGCATCCCCACCTGTGCCAGGGTGAGGTTTTAGCCCATAAAACGCGGGCAGCTCTGCGGGCACAGGTCAGCTCTCTCCCCTGCTCCCCTACAAGCGCCTATCAATCACCTACACCAATGCTCCCGAGTGAAAATGTCAGCGCTGGTACTTTGGTCCTCTGGCACCACACCCCAATTTTTCCACATTTTCCTCATCATTTTAATTCCGGTGCAGGGATTCCTTAAAACCCAGGGGGAAGGAAGGGATGGAAATGGTTCTTTCAGCTCTGCTCTAGGCTCTATCTTGGTGAGGATGCTTCTAGCTTTAGTAAACCAGATGATCAAAGCCTTTGTGTAAATTTTGCCATCAGGAGAACGCTTGTACTGCTGCACTGACAGCACAGCACAGTCCTGCACAGCTCCCCCAAATCCTGCTTTTCTCAGCTGCAAGCTCCTGACACCCGGATCATCTCCCTCCAGCCCAACATGGGACGGCAACTGGTGCAGGGGAGAGAGAAATCTCTCAGTTATTTTATTTGCCAGTAAGACAGATATCTAATATATACATATGAGTGATCTGAGACTGGGTTTTTTCACCCTTCAAAATCATATTTCTTTTCTTTCCACTCTTCTCAAAATGCATATCAGAGGCACCTGAGAGGCCAATCCAACTGCTTGATAAGGTCTTTACAATTAATTTGCACGATCATGCCTTTAGCAAAGGGAAAGTGTTAACGAGTTGACAAGCACACTCGTACAGCAAGCAGCGCTGCCAGCCGCAATGTAACTGCAGGGAGGAGAGAGCAGGGTGGTGGCAGAAGACCTTGAAAAAAAATTCTTTGTTCAAACCGGCTACAAAGGCTCCTGCTTCCCTAACATACCAAAACCGAGCTGGTCGAGGGAGGCAACGGATCCAGTAGAAATTAGATTTAGTACTGATACAGGGCAGCGTGCTGCTATCGGACTTTCAAGGATGAGTCGTTAGAGTGGAAAGAAAAAAAAAATTTAACCAAGGAGAATCGAAACAAAAAAGGAGTATTTGCTGGGCATGTGGCTCCTGTAGCGCTGCGGTTCCAGATTCTGAGCTGACGGCTGCAAATGAGGGTCTTACCAGCATTTCTACCCTTTGACACTGACATTTGCAACAAGATCCTCAAACTGTGCAAATTTGTCCCATTTTACTTCAGCCCGAACACATACACACACCCAAAAAAATCCTGCTTATGAAAGGAGAAAGACCAGATTTCAAGAATAACTCAGACAAGCAAGTGAATATTTTCTTTCATGCCTTGCTCTTTTGCATTTACTGAATTTGTTCCACATGAATGTAGAAACAGCTGCATCAGCAACAGTACCGAGGCTGGAACCTTATTAATATTTATGCCTGGCAAGCAGAGCACACAGGAATCAAAATGCTTTCCCATCATTGGTTTAGAGACCCCAGCGTCCATTCAACATCTTGCCACGTTTGGTGGTCAGGAAAGCGGATTTGTTAGATAGTAGATCAATTTCTCATCAACACTCTCACCTGGTAGTAGGCAAACTGCCCTTTGCCTCTTCTTACCTGCTCTTTGCTTCTCTTCATTTAGTAACTTCCTAATTAGAAGAACCATTTCTCATCTCTCTTTTGCACTTCTGTAGTTCATATCTCCATATATTTTATATTCTTAAAGACTTTATAGATGTTTGAACTATTATTGTTATTTATTTGCTTATGTGGGGGCATACTCATCACCCTTAGTGTGAATGAGATAAACCAGGAAATAACACTGTCACAGGTCTATTATGTGCTATGGGAAACCAAGAGCACAATATGTGGCACTGTGCACATGAAAGGTGTCATGTGCTCCTGTGATGTCCTTTAGAGCCTCCTTTGGGGTTTCTTACTGCTGTAATTTTTGCTGACAACGTGCTGCAGTGAGAGTCCTTAAGCTGAGGCTGGGGGGTTTCCTTTCTGAGAGTACTGAGTGGGGTTCTGGCTTACAGCCTTGCTCCAGCTTTTGTTTTGTGAAACCAATCCTTACACTGTGTAATAAAGAGGAACTGGTGGGCAGGCAGGTGCTCTCAGAAGACATTAAACAGTCACAGAGTTTTAACTATTCGCTAGGAACAATGACTTGTAGCAGCAATAAAGACAAAATTATCTTGTGATCTGGCTGAAGCCCATTGTGGGGAGGGATGCACCAGAAGCTACCTGGTCTCATCACGGATGAGGCCAGGGATATCCCAGGATGGGCAGCATTGGCAGGGGCTACAGGGCAGCTGCCCTGGCCCTGGGCCCTGCTGGCAAGTGTGGCAGCACTGTAGGTGTGACCCTGCTCCCCTGGGGTGCTGCCTAGGAGAACATGGGGGCTGTGAATACAGCAGGTCCATGGCCCAAACCTCACCCACTGAGGCTTGTTGGGTGACCAGAGCCCACCCAGTAGACACCATGGTGTGGGACCACTGCTGACAGTGTAACCACCCCTCACTATCAGGTCCTGGATCACCCTGCACACGTCCCATTGGGCATACATTGGCATTACCCTGGGTACTGCGACCTGAAGGCAGCTTGGCCTTGATCAGCTGTGGGGTTTAAGCACTGCACTGATGGGCAGAGACCAACTCTGGTGTGCTGGCCAGGCAGCTGCCGGCAGAGGGAGGAGGGCTGGACTTTACTGCTCCCATGAACATACCCTCAGTGTTGATGCATTGCAGTTTTCTGCTGCCTCTATTTTCTTCCTTTAGAACCTCACAGCTTTCTGTGCTGGTGTTGATTATACCCTGTCCTTCAGCCACTGATGATCATGGTTCTATAATCTCTGCCTGCATTTGTACCTTTTCTTGTTAGGCAAGGGGCTGTGCTGCTGGCTTTCCCACAGTTTAGCAATTTTCTCAGGAGTCTGGGTCTGTGTGGTGCAGTTGGGCTGTGTTACAGCCGTGGGTTTTGTTGAGAGCAAGGGTAATGAGGGTCACAGCACACAGCCCTGGCTACTACCAGCCTTATCCTTTCCCAGCAGCTGGCACAGATGGCTCCAGCCACTGACACAGACTGCAAGCAACCTGTACGCAAAACCATGAAGACACATGGAAACAGAGATACTCAACAAAATTGTGTTTGCAAAATGTTCCATCTACACCACCCTGAGTTTTTGTCAAATGTAGAGAGTCCTCCCAGCCCACCCCTCATTGATACTCTGCTGAGTTACAATGGACCACGCTGAGGAGCAAAATATTGGTTTGACATAAATGACCTAATGAGCCACCCTAGATGTCCAGCTTTGTCTGTGGTCTAAGACCTCAGCTTGTGAGGCCCCAAAGTTCTTTCTAATTTTTGTACAATACAGCATCTTTTCCACCAATATATAGAAGATCTAGATGCCTCTCTTGGGGATTTGGGCATAACTTCAAGGTCGGTAAGGGATTTCCATCCTTCTGAGAGGAGTCACAGACAAGGAGTGGGATGTCCATGAAATGTAATGCTCAGCCATGGTACAGTTGCAAGTTTCTTTTCAGAAAGAAATGTTCTAATGACCTGCAAACTATGCTGCAGTACATCCCACAAAAGCACACATTGTTTTGTTATAAATTAATATGACTAAGTCTTTCCCTTGGGCTTTTGTTAGCCAGCTTTTTCAACCTTCTGCATCTAGCAAGGAAACCAGGACTTTCTTTCATCAGTGCCCACTTTAATAGCGTAAGACAGAGGTTCTGACGGTGATTACACCCAACCTTGTAGTGGGAGGATGGGAACCACAAAAGGGAGCGGGGAGAGGACACTTTAGATAAAACTGGGTTGATCCTCTGAGCTTCATTAAACAAACTCTTGACTGCGATTGTGTTATTCCTCCTCTCTAATATCGAGAACGACTGTGAACAACCTTGTAAGCTGGCATTTCACCCTCCCTGCCGCCGTTTCCGCAGTCCCCTACCCACAGTGCTTTTACACCCTGGGAAATCAGCCTGGCGAGTGAAAATGGCTTTTTTTGTTCCTTTTTTTTTTTTTTTTTTTTTTGTACAGCTCGTTTCTGCCGGGCGGGGGGGCGGTTGCCCGGGAGATGGGGATGGAGGAGCCCAGCCAGGGCCGGCCCCGGGGCTGGGGCAGGGGCTGCGCTGACAGACACAGCAGTGTGAGGCAGATCCAGAGAGGGGGGAGAGAGGCAAGGGCAGCCAACAGCTGAATACTTCATTTCCTTGCGAGTAACTCACAACAAGCTGTGCCGAACCTTGGAGGAGCCCTCCGTCCCGAACACTCACCTTCGAAGTGAAATGGACTTTGTCTGAAGTATCCTGAAGTGATTTGAACGGCTGCCATTCACCTCTAACGAGTCGGGTCTAGGGGCTGCAGAAAAACTAGACCTAGGTTTCCTCTCTCATCCCGCTGAAAAGCAGCTGTTTATTTTAAAAATAAGCATTTCACGTATTTTATTTTTCTTATAGTCTTTGCAAGTTCTATACAGCAAATATACTTGAACCCCCCTGCTTCAAAAATGTTTATAAATTTATTTTAAGGCAAAGCAGTTGGGGTGGGTTTCTTTCCTCCGCTGTTAATAATCTGTTTTCCTTGAATTGGATTTTAAAATGGCTTCCTTTGAAGCCTCAAGCTGTTAGGAATGAGCTTAGCGTAGGTATGGAGGATGTGTAAAATCAGCTACTCCCCTTCACATCGAAATGTCAGTTATCGTCCTCGTAAGAAATTAATATGTAGTGTACAACACGCAGGATACTTGGAAATAATAGAAGCAAATAGTCACAGTACCTGTATGTGCACCAGCTCTGCTGTCACCGAGTTTTGCTGTGACAGGGTTTTCAGGAACACACCCGCCGCAGCCATGGGAAAGACTGGCATTACTTTGAATCATTACCTGGAGCGGTCAGTGGTCCCCTGGAGCTGCTAATCTGCAAGCTATTCTTGAACAAATAATTATAGATGAGGATGTTGATTATGCAGTTAACATGTCACAAAAAAATGTTCGCTTAGAATTACAGCTACACGTTATTTGCGAAGCGTAGTCAACCAAATAATTAAATTGCTCCTGGTTTAGGCCAGTAAAAACAGATTTCACAGGGACTGCAAATGATCGGATTAATTTTTATCAAAATCCCTAATGCAGAGACAAACGTGAGGGTGTATTTTCTAGCATGCCTTTTGGAGATGGGATGCTTTCTCACGGTAAGGCAAACAAAAGAAAGGTATGGATGCGTTGGCATATCAATCAGAGGAAAACTGGGTTGTGCGGAAGATTGCCTTGGAAGAAGGTAAAATCAGATCTGGAGTAATCCGTGGGCAAGGTTATCGATCTGCATAAACCACGTTAGACAGATTAGGGACATCGGCACGTGGATAGAACAAAGGAGGGAGAAAGAAGAAGAAATATATTGAAAAAATACGGGTTGAAAATGGTGATGTGCTTTAATCTGCACCCTTAGAGCAGCTGAATTGTAGAATAGATGAGGTAGTGTTCATCTAGCGGGTCCCTAAAACGGGGTTTAGTGGAGTCCCGCCGGCGCTGGCTACGGGGAGCCTGCCTGGGCTATTCGGGGCTCGGAGCAGCCTCCCAAGGGAGCCGCACCCTCCCTCGGCTGCACACGCACACCGAGACCGTGGTGAGAAACAGGCGATGCCGAGGGGGAGCCGCCACACTCGGCTGACCTCCCCGAAGGGCGCAGGGCACGGCGGGGACCGTGCCGCCCTGCCCGCGCTCTTCCTCCCCGCGACCTCCTCCTCCTCCGGCGGCGTGGGCAAGTGCCGTGCCCTCCCTGCCACCGCGGTAATACCCGAGATGGCATACGGGACTGCTCGAAAATAAAGTGGGGGGTCAGAAATCATCTCTGGGGACAACATGTGCAACCCTCTCCGGTTCCCCCGCCCTTTCCTTTCTTTATCCCTCAGCATCTGTAACGAAGCAACGAAGAGCAGGACCCGCTTGCTGCAGAGCTGAGAGAACCACCCCCATCAAGCCCCTGTCCCTGAACAGCCGCACCCGCGCTATTGTCTGCTCGCGGGTCGCTGGTGGCTGCGGCCGGACGGGGAGCAGGGCGCTTGACTGGAGAGCAGCTCCTGGCTCGGCTTCGGGGACCAAATCGACCTTTTTAGGCATAGAAAGGGAAGCCGAGCTCGGCACCAAGGAGGGGCAGGCGGGGACCGCTCGAGGGCAGGGCTGGCGGACAGGATCACCGCACAGCCCGCCCTGGAGGGAAGCCCACCCGCGTCGTGCCGAGGGTAGAATAAATCGGGTCAGGGCGTGGGCTCCTGACCGCCGGTGGGGACTTGTGCGGGCAGACAGGCGGCAACCAGGGGGCGATGCCGGCGGGTGTGCGGTGCCTCCACGGGGGAGGGAGTCTCCCGCCGGCATCGTGTGAATGGAGACACCGGCGGGAAGGCGGAGGCAGTCGCGGAGTTCCCCCTCCCGCCCCCCCGACGGCAACGCCCGCTGCTGCGGCAGAGAAGTCTGCGCTCCACGGGGAACAAAAGGGCTGCGGCGGCGGCGGCCGACGGGAGAGCGAAGGGTGGGACGGCGGCCGCAGAGAGGTTCCGCGGTTCGCACGTGGGCGGCCCGGCCCGGCTCGGCTCGGCCGCACCATCGCGGCGCTCGGCGCCTTTGTCCCCGCTGTCAGCGCCGAGCGGGGACGGCGGCGCGCCCAGACCGCTCCCGCGGCCACACCCCCCGCCAGACCACGCCCCGCGCGGCACACAATGCCGAGGCCCCGCCCCGCCCCCGCGCGCTCATTGGCTCCGCGCCGTTCCCGCATGACGTCACCGGCGGGGCGGGGCGCGGCGCCCGATTTAATGGGCGGCGAGGGGCGCGGCCGCTGCAGCGGCGAGTGCGGGAGCGAGGGGCGCAGGCGGTGAAGGCGGCAGGAGAAGCGGGGCGGCACCTTCGGACACCGACACCATGCGTGAGATCGTGCACATCCAAGCCGGGCAGTGCGGCAACCAGATCGGCGCCAAGGTACGCAGCGCCGCCAGGGACTCCACGCGTGGGGCGGTGCCCGGTCAGCCAGGCTCCGCGTGTCCCGGGGGGAGTGCTGCCGGGAGGGAGAGACCCCGGCTTCCCGCTACAGAGCACCGTCGGGCTTGCCCATCCCTGGGAGGGTCTGCGTGGGATGGCTCCCGGCTGTTCTACCTTAGGGGGAAGCGCGGTGAGGCTCCCGCGCCATGGGTGCGGCACGCCTTAGGGAAGAAGGGTAGGGCGGGGGCATCAGCTCCTGTCCATCAGCCCCTTGAGGGCTGCAGGGGTCCCAGACGGGCGGGGGAAGGGGCTCCGAGGCGGTGCCACACCCCTCCCGTCGGTGGGGGGGTGTGCAGGGCGCGGTAGGGGCTCCGTCTGGCCGGGGGGCCGCACCCACGCGCGGCGAATCCCCGATCGCCACGTGGCGGGGATTTGGCTAGGGGGCGAGAGAGGGGCGTGGCGGCACTGACCATCCTTCGGTCCCCTCAGTTCTGGGAGGTCATCAGCGATGAGCACGGCATCGATCCCACGGGCAGCTACCACGGGGACAGCGACCTGCAGCTGGAGAGAATCAACGTCTACTACAATGAAGCCACCGGTAACGCCCCTCTGTAATGAGCTTCCCGGGGGAGGGGGCAGAGGTTGTGCAGGCAGGGGTCCCCCAGCCCTCCCTGCAGTGGGTGACGCCCCAGCACAGCTTAAATGGCTGCTTTGTTTTTCCATCCCTGGATCTTTTCAATTTCTCACACCCTCCATGCCTTCATCAGCAAACCGTGGGGAAGCGGATGGGAGCACAGCAGGGCTCCTGTGACACTGGCTGCCGACTGTTGAGTGTCTAACGCTGGTTCTGGTCCCTCCCACAGGTAACAAATATGTCCCCCGTGCCATCCTTGTGGACCTGGAACCCGGCACCATGGACTCC
>PYHW01010670.1:4226487-4237947 GCA_013186435.1 Turdus rufiventris
TTCTATAGGGCAGTTCATTCACTTTAGGAGATATGAGATGATGGGCAGATTTCTAAGCTCAAAAGGCTGTCCACAGAGTGTACCATATAATCTTAGTCACCTGTAGGTACCCTGACAATAGCTGTATCCAAGTTACGTGTTTACAGGGCAATCGTTTGCTCCTGGTCCCTGCAGCAGATGAACCTCGACCCAGGCAGGGGAGAGCAGTGCAGCTGCACCCTCCTGTGCATCTTTGCAAAGGTAAGTATTGCTTCTTTACAGTGAGGGAGGGGGGATTGATGTTTCTATGTCCTTATAGGATGTGAGAAACCTGAATGAATCTACAACGTTCTGGACAGTAGTTAGCAAAGTTTCGTAATCCTCCTGCAAAGCAAGAGTGAAAACCCTCGTGGAGTTTAGCAGTTACCCAATATGTAAGCTTAGTCCTTAGTTCATCTAAACACCACTTAGGGGAGTGGTGCTGCACTAGAAAAAAGTGTCGCTAAGAGAACTGCTACCAATGCTACAATTGCTGCAGTCCTTACTGCTCTGAAAGAGCTGGTGTTCACATGTGTGCAACCTCTATTGTGATCCTTTACTGAAGTGCTTACAAGGCATTACTGGAATAAAGAATTAAAAGGGAGCCGCTGTGCATAACTAATATCTTGCCTGTTTTGAGTCCTCTGCCTCTGAATGTATGCTGGTCTTTGCTGATGGGCCTGGCTACCCTGGTGTATGCAGGACAACAGGCACTTGCCGAAGCTTTTCTCTTATCTATAGGTTTGGTTCTGGTGTACAGAGGAGTGAGAAGCTCTTTAACCGCCTGGACTGTCTGTAAACAAATACAGCTGTGTATACCCACAACAGCACTTGTGTTTCTTAGCACTTGAGCAGTTCTAGGATTAAACGTTAGACAAATTGTGGTTGTTTTAATGACTGAGTTAATACATGCTGCCTCAGGCCCTTTGGGGAAATAACACTTGCCACAGTAACCTTGCCTTGAAATTACCTAGCTGTGTTGCTCTTGAACCTGTTTATCATACAGCTTTGAGTCAGCAAACAAACCTGAACAGTTTCACTACACGAGGAGACCTTGGTCTTTGATAGTAAAGATCTTCCTTTCAGCTGTGACACTGTAGCAGGTTTCACTAGTATTCAACATGTCTAGCATCTAATTCTTAGTGTAATTACACTCTGTCTCTAGCTAATCCTTAAATATAGCTACCCAAGTGACACATTTCACTACAGCTCCCTTACTAGAAAGTAGGACACCATCCTACGTGGCTCGCTGTTTGTAGTCTGGCTTTTTTTTTTTTGTTCTAGGGGAAGAAAACCCAGAAATAGAAATACTCGAGAAAGAAAACACACTCTTTCATAAATCCTACATGTCTTATTTGCCAGTCATAATTATTAAAAAAAAAATTAAAAATCAAACCATAATTTCAGTAGAGTTGAGAAATACAGAAGAAGAGGATACTGAAAGTTTTGAAGGGAAGGTTCAAAGCTTGGTAAGAACAGTAAGTCAAATACAAGGGAAGTCAGGTGTCATTTTGGACCTGGGACTGCAGTACCTATTTTTGTCTGTCTTTGATCTTTAGCTGTATTTTTTGCCCGGGAGACATTTCATAAAAACTGGAGCTGACTGCTACATGCCAAACAACAAAGAGGTATCTTCACAGTCTTTGTGGTTGCAATTTTTCTGTTTCACAAAGAAAGCAGAACC
This sequence comes from Turdus rufiventris, assembly GCA_013186435.1. Classification (NCBI taxonomy): domain Eukaryota; kingdom Metazoa; phylum Chordata; class Aves; order Passeriformes; family Turdidae; genus Turdus; species Turdus rufiventris. Next base: position 4,228,190 of record PYHW01010670.1, read on the forward strand.
ACTGGAAGGATTTCACATTAGGTTATCTGACTCCCTTAACTTCTCCTGGGTGTAGCTTTATATTTGTCCAGGTGATGAACAATATATTTAGGGCTAAAGGTCATGCATGAGGTATCCTGTTTGGAAGAAATGGGGATAGATAAGACAAATTTTGTGGTCTGTGGATTAAACTGCTTACTGACCGCTTTGCGTTGAGATACAAGTTAATAATAAAAAACAATCTAGTTTTCACTTCAATAGATCAGTTGTAGCCTGAAAGGAAGTATTCTCCTCTGGTGACAATTAGAGCTGGTGGTGTTGGGGAAGGGAATTAACTATTTTTAATTTTTTTTTTTTTTTAGTTCCTTTTGTTAAAAGTGTGGAATTTTTAAGCTTGTTAATAGAGTGTCTTGACCAAGGCAAACAATCAGTGCCTGACTGCTGTTAAGTGCAAGAGGATAAAGATATATAAGGCTGTAAAAACAATGAGGCAGCATGCAGGTTTAATTTAAATAGAAATGGCATCAGTTATGGCAGCACTGGGATGCCCTCTCTCCTAATTTTTCTTCCCTATTTATTTCTCCAACCTCAGTTTAAACCACTGTAGCAACAGTGTTGTGGAAATATAATACAGTATGTAGTCTAATATTTCAAAACTCTTAATGGGATTGTAAGTTTACATCTGTCTTCCAACAGATGTTTTCCAGTCTTTCAAGCAGGAGCAATAATGATTCTCCTCTTCCCAAGGTGCATGAAGTGCCTATATAAATTAAAAATTGGGTTGCATTGAGCATAAAATGGTCCTGGTGACATGATAGTCCAAGAATCTAATCAGAGGCCCATCCTGTTGACAGGTGTATCCTCCCAGAAGATATGAGGTGAAGAACTCATAGATATATAAAATAAACCCAAGTAGCAACAGGATTTAAAACCTGAAGCAAGAAGAGAATCCAGATGTTTGGGTCCTCCTTCCAGTGAATTCTCTCCATAAACAGGATAAACCCCTAATCAGTGCAGGGAAATCTGATCATGGATGATATCACATGCTACATACTTCAAAAGTGTGTGATGCTAGTAGGTTTTTCTATATATGCAAATTCAATGTGTTTAAAGAAACCACGATGGATTGACAGAGTTTTTGTGGGATGGTACTGCAATGCACTACTGCAAAGCATGGCTCTGTTGCCTGGAGTGACTCTGGAGAAGTGGTGCAAGAGGGACAAGTTTTCTTGCCTCACTTGAAAAAGTTGGGGCCTCTAACAGTACTCCTGCATTATAAAGAGTTCTTTTGTTTCCTTTGCCCTCCCTGTAATCCCCATAGCCAAGTTATGTATAAGATCAGGATGAAACCCAGTAATGGCTTTCAGTAGCACAAGTTTCATGGTTGCTCCACTGAAATCCCAAATCTAGCTTGCCCATCTTGTTTTATTACTACTTTTTTTTTTTAAGAAGGGCTGTTAATCTATATTAGATTCTGCCTCACAGTGGGAGCTGCTTTAATTACTACTTTCTGTTTAATGAAGCCTAATATTTTTGTTTGCTATAGCTATGAGGAGGTAACAATCTTCTCTGGAGAAATCATGTGACTATCCCCTATTGTTTGATTCACAACTTTTCTCCCAAAGGATGGTATTCTACTTTTCTTCTCCACATTAAAGCATAATGAACAAATACTTTAAGGGACTGTTCAGAAATGATAGCCTGCACATGAGTTATAGGTAACATTATTCCTCAAGCCTGTTCATTGCAGGGAATGCACTGCTTTTCATTTACAAACAATCCCCTTCTCAGTCTTCCCATGTGTTTTTTCAGCTGCTTCTACATTTCCACAGAACAAAGCTTGTGACACTTTTGATGCTTTATATGTGCCTGGGGTAATCTGAGTCAGGTTATTTTTCCCTCCCTTTCTTTGGCTAAAAATAAACCTCTACAGAGAAGGAGCTGATTTTTGTATGTGACTGGAAAAAAAAATAATTTGAGAACTTTTCACTTTCCAATCTAAAATCCATTCATAATAAGCACCTGCCTTTTGATACTTCAACAATCATCTGTCCTGATCTATTTGTTATTCATTAAAATGGGAAAGAGCAGACTATTTATTCTCAGATACTCCCATTTAAATGGGTCTTATCTTTAGCTTGTCTATGAGAAAATTCAAAATTGAAGCATTTGGTTACAGGAAAGTGCCTCAGGACATGATGCATTTTGGAAAAAGATGTTTCTTGGCCCTGAATTTCCTGGATAGTTGTCCAGCTGGAGCCCTCTGAGTGTTGGAAACCGAGGCAAAGGGAGGATGTTGGGGAAACTGTGGAAAGCCTGCCCATCCCCAGACATTCTGCCAGCAAAGGACACAGTGTAGGACACTGTACACAGGACACTCCTTGCCCTGAGAAGTTTAACAAGAAGTGAGCTGTTTCCCTGCTCCTAGCTTCACTCCTATTTTAAGTATTTTATTTGTGAATCTGCCAGAAAGAAAAATTGTGTCTCTTTGAAGTGTGTGTATAAGAGGGCTATCTATTTACAGTATCTAGGCAAAAAAAGAAATAATTTAGAGTAGGTCATTCCTTCCTCCCCACTCAAAGTCATTTTTCCCTTACGGGCAGAATTCCACTTGTAAGGGAACAAATCAAGTTAGCTCTGTTAAATTCTTGTTTATTAATGTTTGATTCTTGTAGTGTAGCGGTTTTCCAACTGGTCTCAATTTATCCATATGTCATCCTTTATAATCAGGTAATTTTTCCCACTTGGCTGCCTTGGAAAGCTTAAGGCATTGTTTGTTTCTTTGTTTGATTTTTTTTTTTTTTTTTTTTTTTTTTTTTGGGGGGGGGGGTGTGGTTTGTTTGTGTTGTTTTGGTTTTTTTCCCCTTTCTGGCAATCATGCCTGTATAATTGTAATTTTAAAAAAAAATTTAAAAATAGTAATAGTTCAGTTTAAGCAGAATGTGAGAAGATCATACTTGCTCCAGAGGATGAAGTGGCTACCCTGGCAGAGGTTGTGTAGCTTATTCAGTAAAAGGTTCTGTGTTGTTTTGCAGTGAAAAACGTTTCCGCATTTTCCATGAATGTAATAGAAAGATACTGCCTGCCTCCATAGTGAATAATTAAACAGGGGTTTCAAGCAGAATTCAAATGGTCTCACAACCAGCTTTACAAACACTTAATGAAATTCAAGCACTGACTTCTTACAGCATGCTTCTCTGCATCCAGCATAATGCCGATATTATAATTAATAAATTAATTGTGTAGCTGGTGGTTATTTTAAATTCAGCTAACAAATTTCCAGCTCCACCCTAAAAGCAGGGAAGAGATTTTTTTTGGTATTGACGAAACTGCCACTTCCATAGGCAGGGCTGATTCAGTATCCTCCAGCTGCTAAAAAGGATGCTCCTATTCCCCTCTCCCCACTTCAGGTGTTACCTCTGTGTCATTTCCTCTACCAGCCCCAGGGCATGTCTGAGCCTTTCCCCACTCTTTTCCTTAATTCAACAGTTAGGAACAGAAAATTGGGGGTTGGGGGGTTGGAAGAAGGTTTTTCTGCAATTAGGTGGTGTGCCAGAGGAAGAATTTGTGCAAAGAAGGAGGAAAATGTGGGCAGCTGGAGGCAGGAGAGAGCAAAACAAGGTATTTTTGATTCAGTCATCTAGTGCAACGTCACCCTGAACTCTCCTGCGGAGAGCCAGGGCAATTTTAAACAATGTACCCTGAATCCCACCACAGACTACTGCACATCAGATGTAGTTCAGAGTTTGCCCAGTGTCAGTTTGAGTTACAAGTAACTATCAGATTGCAAGAAAGGAAGGAGGCTAAGGAACAAAAGAAACAGTAACTAGTAGATCAGAGTCTTTATCTGCGCCTTGTTCTCCATGACATGCAGGAAATAAACTGCCCTGGAAAACATGATATCATCATTTCATTTATATTGATGCTGGAATCTTAGTCATCTTTTGACTGGAGGACCTAGTTTGTAGGGATATCAGATCTATTTCATCTACTGAGCAATCTAAAAAGGTAGATGCAGCCTGGATGGGGGCAGGAGCCATCTGGCTGATACCCCAACACATCTGGTGTACCAAAAGGAAATAATGAGAGGCTGCATTGTTTTGCTTTTCTTCTCAGTAAATCGCTGCCTGATGATGATCATCACATTTTCCTCTTTCTGGAATAATTTTGTGACATGTGATCATGTTTATTATGGTAACTTTGGAAGCCAGAGAAGCGGGGTTCTGTTTGCTGTGTCCTGTACAAGCACATTCACAGAAATGCCTGACTCTCTGAGGTTATAATCGAAATTCACAAGAGGAACCATATGGTGTGGAAGAAATATTAGATTCATGGAGAAGCAGTTTGCCCCTTTAAAGGTGCATGGGTTATTTTAGAATTGACAGTGTTCCAAATTGCTCTGTAATGTGATTTTTTCTCACACACTTATCCTCTCACTTCTTTTGTTCTTGGCTAAACTCTCAGGTATAATAAACACAAGTTCAGCGGGCTCTACAATGAAACTGCTTTCGCTCATTCATAAAAACATGCTTGTTGTATTTAATAGCTTCTAATGCCTGCAGTGAGTTGTAATGTTGAAATAAAATTAGATTTCCCTTTTAGGTATTTTATTACTAGCATTACAATAACTTTCACAATTATTCCATCCTCTCGCTGGCAGAATATTTTTCCATCTTAATGCATATTGCAAATGATTAAGCATCATGTTCCAAAGGTGACCTCACACAGAGCTCATTAGGTAGGATCATCATAGTTACCAGGTAGAAAGCACAAAAAGGTAACAAACAGAGCCTGCTCATTCGAGTACCAACAGAAAGACTCAAAAAGCCATGTAGCCTCTGATATACATGCCTGAGCAACACCTGATATCATCCATCACAAATGACTCAGAATAAAGCTGTGGGCAGACATTTTGTGTACTTTAGAAGCTTTCCTATTTGTACACTTGTGATTCTTTCTCAAACAATGGGAAATCACAGACACAGACAGACATGAAAATGTTGTGAGATCCCTGTTGCCTTCCTTGTGCATCCATCACCAGGCTCCACTGTTGCCTTGGAAACTGGGTAGGCAGGGCTTGATGCAGACAGGGAGGAGGTCTGCCGAAGGGCCCATGGGTGTTCCTGGGCACATGCCCTGCCTTTGTATAAATGGGAGAATTTTGGCTTTCATTTGCAATTATGACAACATAGAATTTATAGAGCTAGTTTTAAAAACCCCCGAAACAATAGGGAACTCCCATATCTATTTAAGTATCCTTGACGGCTAAGATTTGTTAAAGTGTTTGCCATAATGAAAGGTTTTGAATTGACATTCAAATAGTTGACACTTAGTTTGGTTCACTGTGTGTTCATGGACGTTCAGCATTGCTGAAGATGAAGGAACTTGTACACGTGAACACGTACTTCCCTTTAGGTACTCGGAATAAAACCTGGAGCTACATTCCCACCAGTGGGAATCTACAAAGAGACCAGTACTACAGTATCTAAGAATTATTTTCCTAATAAAAGCTCAGAATTCTTAGTGGAATAACTCTAAAGGAGGTCACTGTGTGCATGTGGGAAAACGACATCTCAGGGAGCGTCCAGGTATCTTTAAGAGAAGAACCATAATGCTTCAAGTCAGGCCTTTGTGGATTGCCAGGAATATTCTGGCATCCAAAAAGCTCTTCAGTGTCTGTGTGGATCCTTCAGAGAGGCCAGAGATGCAGTTGTGCTGCAGTTCCACCAGCAGTTCGATGTAACTGCCTGCTGCTGCCCAAAAAGGTGGGTTATGCCTAGAGCAAGTACAAATGTATGTGCATAAGTGGTGTAAACAATAACAAAGGCTGCCTGTGATTAAGTGTTGCTGAAATGTGTCAAAGGACAGCTGGGATATAAAGTACACAAACTCCTAAAGAATTCTGTAAAAAAGTCTCAGTGCCAGCACAGTCCTGAATATTTTGTGATTGCAAAAGCCACATGGAATAGCACCACACTTAATTCCCTGTGCTGCAAAGCTTAAGCCAATCTGTGCTCATGACATTTCACAGCAGCTGAGGTTTCTGCACTAGGAAAGAAAATGAGCTACAGTTGATAAGAAAGTCAATTCACTGGAGCAAACTGAGAGCCACTTTTAAAAATACAGCCAGAGCATTTTTTCAAGGTCACAGCAACCAAATTCCAGGCAAAGATATGGTACTCTAGCCACTAGTATTTCCTGCTGTTGATGCGAAAAAAAAAAAAAAAAAAAAAAAAAAGTGCAACTGCTGACATTATGCATTGATTTATATTGTGTTAAGCATAGCTAACCTGAGTATTATGTAAACAATTCTGATCATTCTGACTTCATTCTTGATAGTGGTAATGATTTCCCACATCAATTATTACCTCACTTTTGCAAAGATCTTCTTGTTTTGAAGGTGTTATAATTGCAATGTAATGTTATAGTGTAGTGTGAAACTGAGATGAATTAACTATCAGTCTGGTGCTGCTAATCACACACAGCCTCCCACTCCTTTCTTTCCCTTTCATACAACCACACAATTGTGGAGGTTGGACAGAACCTCTGGGATCATCTAGTCTAGTCCTTTACTTTGCCTGGCAAGGTCAGCTAGAACAGGTTAATCAGGGTTGTCCACCCTAGGGTTTTGACTGTCCCTGAAAGTGGACACACCACAATCTCTCTGGGCGGCCTGTACCAGAGCAAAGCTGGGATTTTTTTGTTGTTTTTCTCTTAATGTTCAGATTTCTGTATTTCTGTCTGTCATTGCCTTGCCTCCTGTCACTGCACACCTCTCAGAGGAGCCTGGCTCCATCTTTTTTACTGCTTCCCATCAAGTATTTATGCACACTGATAAGAACCCCCTGAGCCTTCTCCAGGAAAACTGGTCCCAGCTCTCAGCCACTCCTTGTATGCTCCACTTCCTTAACTGCCTTTATCTTTTCATTGGACTCACTCCAAAATGCCCGTCTCCAGCCTACTGAGGTCACTCTGGATTGGCAGCACAACCCCCTGGTGTACCAGTCCCTCCTCCCAGTTTTGTATCATCAGCAGACTTGCTGATGCACTCTCTTGCCATTTAACTCACAAACTAAGGAGTTAAATGGTGTTGGCCAAGGATCACTGTCACTGGACTACAGCACCAGCAGCAGGATTCTGAATTTCATGTTGCTGATGTCAAGCCCTTCAGTTTGGCAGTTCAGCCAGTTTTCACTCCCTCTCACTGTCCATTTATCTAGGCCATACCTCTTCAATTACTCTACAGGGATGTTATGGGAGACAGTTCAAAAGCCTTCACAAAATAAACAATGTTAACTTTGCCCAGCCTGTTGATACTCGGCAAAGCTTTAGAGCTTGCATTACCATGCTGTCCCCTTGGGGTTTCAATGGTGGGCTTAAGGTGAACTCTCTCCAGTTTCATTATACCTAACACAAGGTACCTTGTTTTGAATCCACTTTACCAACCTTGCTTCATTGTGGTCTGTCATCTCCCTTCCCTGGTGCTAGTGTAAAGCTGTCCTCAGGGGTGGCTAGAAGCTACTTCCATTTCTGAAAAAAAATTAGAACTGTGGATCAAGTGCTGTTTTACAATCCAGTTCAATAGCTTTTGCACAATCCATTATAGACGCTGCTGAAATTTGTTTCAGATGTTCACCTAGGCAGCAGTGCAGATACAAGTGTGCATCTCGGTTCAGTTATCTTCTCCTTGTTGTCCTTGAACTGTCCCTCATCCCTTGATCATCCACCATGTATTTATCTCAGTTTTTTTCTAGGAGAGATCAGGCAGAGATGCTACTAGCAGGATTCAAAGTGTTCCACAATGAGGTGTGTGGCACGTGACGGGTAACACAGAACATAAATTCACTTATAGAAAAAAAAATATTCCATTCCTGTGTGTGTTAAGCTGCTATCACTGCTGGATAACTCACAGAAAAGATAATTCTTTAGCAGCAGCATAAAATCTCACACCAGCCCTCTGTGCTCCTGAAACTAGAGCCTCATGTACACATGTTCAGCAGCACTATCTAAAACAGAATTTCATGCTTGAAAGTGCCTGTGGGCTTTAACATCACCACCCAATCCCTGTTTCTTTCAGGTGCCCGAGCTATGGAAAAACTATGATTATGCTTCAAACACATTGAAACGTGATTAAGCAGGCCTGAGCTAGAAACACAGGCTTGAGGGTGCTAATAAAACATAGCAGCATGTGCTTTGCTGCTACGGCGTAGTAGAGGCAAAGAAACCAAGGAGATGAGTTCCAACAGGTGTGCAAAGACGAGATAGGTGGTTTTGTTTTCTTTTTCACCCCAAGACAAGCCATGTCGATCCGATTCTGGCCTTTTCCCCGACGGCTGAAGGCGAAGTTCCCCCGGCACCCCAAGCCAGCGGCGTTCAGCATGCGGAGGGGCCCGCAGCCTGCCTCTCCCGAACCGGACCGGAGCCGGACGCGGAGCCCAACCGGGGCGCGAGAGACAATGCCGGGGCCGGGCCCGCCCCGCGCCATTCCCGCCGCGCGTCACCGGCGGGGCGGGGCGCGGCGCCCGATTTAAGGGGCAGCGAGGGGCGCGGCCGCCGCAGCTGCGAGTGCGGGAGCGAACGGCGAATAAGGCAGCAACAGCAGCACCTTCGGAGACCGGCACCATGCGTGAGATCGTGCACATCCAGGCCGGGCAGTGCGGCAACCAGATCGGCGCTAAGGTATGGACGGCGCGGAAGCGGGGTCCTACCGCGGGTCGCGCCCCGCGAGGGGTGCGTAGCTCATCCAGAAATGAAAAGCGACCCGGGGTTTGCTGAGGCGTCGTGACTCCTGCTCCTGTGCCCCCTGTCCCTGCCGCTCTGAGCTGCCACGGGGCTGGGCGGGGCAGGGATATGCCCGCGCTCCCGTCCGGCGTGCTCGGCCTTTCCCAGGCAGCCGCGGCCATCCCGCGCTGCCTCGCCCCTCTGCGGCCACGGCGCCAGCTCCCGAGGGAGGGAACGGGAGGTGTTTCAGTGCCACGCACGGAACGCGTGCAGGTGTTGCCATCTTGTAGTGGCTGCGTGGTCTTAAGTCAATGCTAGACAATGGGAGGACACCAAATTGATGCAGCCAGAGATGGTCACCTTTTGGATACAAGCTACAAAGGAATTAATTTGCACTTCAGTGCTCTGGCTGCTCGTCAGCCTCCTGCTAGTTCAGCTGCTGCGGCCCTTGTGCACTGACTCACCTTCCCACCCGGCAGCTGCTGTGCCATGCAAGGGAGTGGTCAGGGCCGCCCGCGGAATGCATGGGCTGCACTGGGGGTGTGTGATTGGCACTGGCCAGCTGTTTCCACTGGCACTGCAAACGGCTAATAGCCATTTCGCAAAAATTTCCTCTAGTTCTGGGAGGTGATCAGCGATGAACATGGCATTGATCCCACGGGCAGCTACCATGGGGACAGTGAGCTGCAGCTGGAGAGGATCAACGTCTACTACAATGAAGCTGCTGGTAAGTGCCTGCTTCCTCGGATGTCCTCAAACAAATGGGGCGGACATGACAGTTCATTGAGGCTGGAAAAATCCCCGAACAAGAGCTGTCATCTGCCAGTGACTCTTCTAAGAGACCTTTGTTCTCAGAAAGGCTCTGATAACACGGTAGTCTTGATTGTGACAGTGCCTCTCTGGAGAAATGCAGGGAGGAGGATGGGAGCACAGCAGGGCTCCTGTGACACTGGCTGCCGACTGTTGAGTGTCTAACGCTGGTTCTGGTCCCTCCCACAGGTAACAAATATGTCCCCCGTGCCATCCTTGTGGACCTGGAACCCGGCACCATGGACTCC
>PYHW01010670.1:4238933-4255962 GCA_013186435.1 Turdus rufiventris
GTCAAGACGGCCGTCTGCGACATCCCCCCGCGCGGCCTCAAGATGTCGGCCACCTTCATCGGCAACAGCACGGCCATCCAGGAGCTCTTCAAGAGGATCTCGGAGCAGTTCACGGCCATGTTCCGGCGCAAGGCTTTCTTGCACTGGTACACCGGCGAGGGCATGGATGAAATGGAGTTCACCGAGGCCGAGAGCAACATGAACGACCTGGTCTCTGAATACCAGCAATACCAGGATGCCACTGCTGATGAGCAGGGTGAGTTTGAAGAGGAAGGAGAGGAGGATGAGGCTTAAGCCTCCTGGTATTAAAGGAACTTCTGTAAAGCAGGCATGCATCTGAATGACTTCTGGTAGTGGTGGTGAAGCATGTTTTCTAGAAACTATGTACCCAATTACCCTCCCAGCATTTGTGACTTTGCCAGATTTCTCAATGTAACAGTTCTGAATCCTAATTCTTATAATGTTTTTTTGTCCTTTAATATGAAGAGCACATAAAGGCATGTATTCAAGGTCATGGTTTCTGTCTTTCTTAACACTTCTTTTGGACAAAGAACAGCTGTTCAGCCTGGGTGACACCAAGTTAGTTTAAAAACATGTCAGAAATCTTGCACCAAAGTGGTATGCTCTGATCACTGATGCTTATGTATTTTTAAGACATGCTTCTCATGCAATTACATTTGATGTTTTTCTTACAGGACTCAAACCTACCTATAACTGCATTGAAAATGGAAAGCCAACCTAAATTCCTAAACAAGGCAAAGGCTAAGTACCTCTGACTTGTTTTACTGTCCATGTTAGCGCAGGAAATTTTCTACTTCTCTGTTGAAGTCCTTTGCAAAACGCAGGTGTAAATTATGCTTTCCTTCTGGCATCAGAAGCAACCTTAAAAGAGGGGAAAAAAAAAAAAAACAAACACTGATTATACATTTTATTCTGTGAGTATAGGTAATTAAAATGCTCGTTGCATTTTCCTTGCTCTTGGTTACCCAGCACGGAATTACAGTAACTCTTATTTTAACTACCGTGCCTATGTATGTGGTTGGAATGTGAACCACAGCAACAGTGGAGCAATAAGCATACTACTTTTCCCACTTTGGGGAGGATAAAAAAAGCCTAAACCAAAACTTTTTTCTAGAAACTGCGTCTAGGAAACACTTTCTGGTCATCTTCAGAGAAGGTAAGAGTCCAAAACTTACGTTAGATGCATCTTTGAAAGGTATGTAATGTACCTGAGCACTTTTTCCTTTCAGAGAACAGTAGTTGTGCTGGGCAGTGAAATGTAGAGTTCTTGTCATTACCCAAACTTGATTAGTATTTGTACTTTGTCTAATCTTTCTGCAAAAAGACAATCCAAAACTATAACTTTTCCCCCACTAAAATAAAAAGGGAAGTTAGAACTTCTCTGCCTATACCTAAAGCTTACAAGTAGTACTTGTGAATAAGGTTAAATCTTTATAACACAAATATGAATTTGGCATGCCCACAATTCTACTTTTGTTTTTAATCCAATATAAACTTTATACATCAGGGATGTGTACTTCCTTATATAGGGTGGGAAAGTCTTTAAATTGTTTTGTTTTACCATCTACTAAGCAGTTTCAACAGAGCTAAACAATTTTGACTGAGACTTTATGTTGCCTTCATGTCAAAGTCCCACTATAGCAAGAGGGATCAATCTCCTTTTGGTTTTGTTTAGGGAAAAGAGCAGAAGCATGTGAACATATCCAGCTTTTCCAGTGAGTTCTGTCTGAATTTTTTAAAGTCCTTTTCTTCAAAGATAAGCAGCACACAAATGCACTGTGCATGCTCTTTCCTACTGCTGTTAATGTTTCCTGCTACTGTCATGCTACCAAACTCCAGCCATACCATGCAAATGCAGAATGATGGCACACACTTTCATCGCAAGAGAAACCAGCAATGTATCTGGACTATAAGCAAAAGCTTTTTCTTTACTACTAGATAAAAATCAAGGCAAGAAAAACTGATGGTAGAAGCATTTGTTACTGAAAATGTACTGAATTTAAGCTTTTCCTTCTGCTTCACAATGGAAAATGTCATTTCCAATGCAAACAGGAAAGAAAAGGACCATGTACCCAATACACTAATAATACATTGCATTAATTTATGAGAACACCATTAGAACATGGATTTATTTTCTCACAAATATGCATACAGGGGAGCACTTCAGCACAGATGGGCAAAGAATCACTGTTCTACACTTTATCGGCAATTTCTAACAGTGTTTCCTTTTTGACTTGCCTTTCAAAGAGAAGCTATCAGCTTCTTGTCTAGTTTCTTGGGATAATTTGCCTTAGTCAGCATCTGGAGTATTTTGGAGCTCAGTGAAATCGAGCAGGATGATAGGTGTTCTGAACACAGGGCATGTAAGAGTGATGAACCAGCAGACATGAAATAAAACACCTGCATGTGATTGCCAGGAAGATCTCTTGTTCTCATCTTTCCTGTAGCAGAATGCATTACTATGATCAGCAGAGCTGATTTTGAGATATCATTCCATTTTTCCACTTAGATGAAACCAGCAAAACAGTTCTCTACACCTTGCATGCAAAAAAATGCTCCCCCCTGCCCAGTACTTCTATTCTCCAGTGGTAATCATCACAGTCTGTTATTAAGTAGTAATAGAATGCTTGCATTTGCATGCAAGTTAATGAAGAAAATTCAACTGTATTGTCCCAGCTTTTTATAGGAAATCTTTCTGGACTCTGCAAGTTGTGCTGATTTTGGCTGGGATAGAGTGAATTTTCTTCACGGTACTGTTACTGGGCTGTGTTTTAGATTTGTGCTGAAAACAGTGTTGATAATACAGAGATGTTTCTGTTATTGCTGAGCAGGGCTTACACTGCCTCAAGGCTTTCACTGCCTCTCGTCCTGTCTCACTAGGGAGGAGGGTGGGGGTGCACAAGGAGTTGGGAGGGGACACAGCTGGGACAGCTGATCCCAACTTACCAAAAGAATATTCAATACCACATGGCATCATGCTGAGCATAGAGAGCTGGGGAAAGAAGGAGGGAGGATGTTTGGAGGGATGACATTTATCTTCCCAAATAACTGGCATGTGTGATGGAGCCTGGCTTTCCTGGAGATGGCTGAACACCAGCCTGCCTGTGGGAGGAGTGGGTTAAGTCCTTGTTTTATTTTGCTTGCATGTGTGGCTTTTGCTTTAGCTATTAAACTGTCTTTATCTCAATGCATGAGGCTTTCTTTTCCCTATTTTTACTCATCTGATTCTGTCCCAGATTCCGTGAATGGGGGAATGAGTGGTACTGAGCTGCTGTCTGGGGTTAAACCACAACACACATGAAGCAGTTTTTTTCTTGATATTTTTCTTATTTATATGGTAATGTTTCTGAGCACACTTGTATGTTTATTTTCTCATTCTGCTTTTCTTAAAAACACTGAAAATTCACGGAACAGGTAGAAACAGAATCTTTGAGGTTGTTCACATCAGTAGGGCAGAGCAAACAGACGTAAACTGTGTTTCTCTCTCTAACTGGGAATCTCTCTCCATTCAGAGTATCTAAATTCCCTGTTCTACTGAATGAGACAGAAATGAAGTCCTTTACAGCAAAAGGAATGCAATTGTCATAACAAACAACTTTGCTTGCTTTGATAAAGCTTAGGGAGTAGTGGCTCCATTTGTGTAGTGAAAAGAGGTAAAGGAACTTACTTGGTTTTTCTCAGAGGGCTTTAGGAAGGAGCTTATTAAAATTCTGTATTTTTTTATACTGTAAGAAAAGCCCAGCTACCCTATTTGCATTGTAACTTGCTAGGGAAGTTTAGAATAGCTCTCTGTGTGTGGCAGAGACAACTTGTCCAAATACTATTTTTTTTAACACTGGGTTTGAGCTACTTAATTTCTCCAACAATGGTTTATAAAAATTTTGCAATTTAACTTACCGAGATCCTTTGATGTGCTTATGAATATATTCTGCATGAGCTTGTGGGACCAAAGGGTCTTTCACACCATGAATTATAAATGTGGGACATTTAATATCTGGCAGCAACTGTTGGCAGATATTACCTAGGGAGAAAACAAACGAAGGTCACACTTTGGTTTAAAATTGTATGAAAGATGAAACTGCTTCTGTAAAGGACTCTGAACTCCATTGAGTTCTAGCTATTGCCTCTCCTTATGGACTGTGTGATCAATCCACAGAATTAGGTAAGCAGGACTATAATTAACATTTCTTTCTCCAAAATCTTACTTCAGTGCAATTTGCTCCATTAATGGATACTAGCACAAAAAGATACAGAGAATGAAGTACTTTTGTTCCACAATTCCCCTAGGCTCCTTTTGACTCTTCAAAGCTAATACATGCATCTCATTCCCGGCTTTGTTCTTTTTAGCCTTAGAGTCTTGCTGCCCTCACGTTTAACTGCATTTTGTTACAACGGTTGTTGGGTTACAAGATGTGCTACTTTTTTTGGGACAAATTAACTTAGGCTGTACTCATACCTGTTGGACCTCCCAGGCCCTTTGCTGTCTGCAATGCCCTAATGGATTGAGCCCAGCTGGGCGCTAACCATCTACCTCAGCCTCTCCATCACTTCCCTGCACAAGTGGACAGGGGACAGAAAACAGAATGACAAGTTCCTAAATTAAGGACCAGGAGAGAGCGCTCCCTGAATACCATCATGGGCAAAACAGACTCAACTTCAGGATATTACAGTAATTTCACGATTACAAGCCGCACCTGATTATAAGCCGTACGTCTGGGTGTTGGCAACATTTTGTTCTTTGTCCATGTATAAGCCACACCAGATTGTAAACTGCACTTTTGTTCGCAGTGAGGATCCGCGTGCAACTTTCACAAAGTTGCCAATTAGTAACAGAATCGCGGGATCGCAGGGTTTACTGGCTCGACTCGGGGCTGGGCGGACTCGGCCCGCTCAGGGCTGCTGACAGGGCTGAGTGAGCCAGCTCGGCGCTGCTGCTTGGTGGGGCCGCTCGGGGCCGGCCATCACTGCCGGGCTCACTTGCCCCCACCTGCACTGCCGGCGCTGGGTGGGCTGGCCCTGGCCCAGCGCTGCCGGTCCTGCCACCACCACATTCGCTTCCCCCGGCCCGGCGCTGCCCTGCTAGGACTGGGTGGGCTTGGCTCATCTTGAGGCTGCTGCTGGCTCACACTTCTGGGCTGGCAAGTTTCAGAACTTTTTTTCATATATTGGCCACTCCAGATTACAAGCTGCACTTCCGGGTTCAGACCAAAACTTCAGTCAAAATGGTGCGGCTTATAATTGTGAAATTACTGTAACTGAATTTATTACTAATAAAATTGGAGAAGGATAATGAGAAGTAAAATAAATCTTAAAAGCTTCTTCCAGGGTTCTACCTCCTGTTCCTCTGTGGTGCAGGGAGAGGGGGAGTGGCGGTTGTGGTCAGTTCATCACAGATTCTTTCTGCTGCTGCTCAGGGAGTCCTTCCACTGCTTCATTTGGGGTCCCTCCCATAGGAAACAGTTCTCCATTAACTTTTCCAGCATGAATCCATCCCACAGACTGCTGCAAGGTGAGTCATCTTTCCACAGGATTCAGTCCTTCAGGCACAGCCTGCTCCAGCATGAATCCCCCACTGGGTCACAAGCCCTACCAGGAAACCTGCTCCAGTGTGGACTTTTCCTTCCATGGGTCTACAGGTCCCAGCAGGAGCCTGCTCCAGCATGGATTTCCCACAGGTACAGAGCTCTCTCTTGGGCATACACCTGCTCTGGCATAGGCTGCTCCAAGAGCTGTAGGTGGATCTCTGCATCCCTGTGGACCTCAATGGGCTGCAGGGGCACAGCTGCCTCACCAGGGACTGCACCATGGGCTGCAGGGAAATCTCAGCTCAAGCACCTGGAGCACCTCCTTCCCTTCCTTCTTCACTGATCTTGGTGGCTGCATAGTTGTTCCTCTCCCATATTCTCACTCTGCTCTTCTCTGGCTGCAGTAACATCTGTGCAGTAACTTTTTTTTCCCTTCTTAAATATGTTTTCACAGAGGTGTTACTGTCATCACTGATTGCCTTGGCCAGTGGCATGTCCATCTTGGAGCAGGCTGGCATTGGCTCTGCCAGACAAGGAGGAAACTTCTAAGCACCCTGCAACCTCTCTGGTACCAAAACTAGGCCATGCAAACCCAGTACAAATGCATAACCATTTGATATGAATTGTACTAATGCTATTCAAAGGTTATTTTCCATGCCCATTCATAATTTTATGCTTACTAGTCATTAATCTCATTAGAAATAGTTTTAATGGTTTTGCTTAAAGACTTTTCTGAATTTTCTCCCCTTTTTTATTTCATTCCTTAGAAAAACCCAGTTACCAAACTCTTTGCCCAAAATCCCACATTTTTGCAAGGGAATCTTTGGGCAATACATCCTTGATGGGCTTTTATGTTCCATTTTTCTTTTAGATAACTTCATCTATTTGTAGTTGTCACCTTGCAGCTATCAACAGCTTAAGATTAATGCTCTCATACATGCACACTTTCCTTAGCTCTATGGCCAGAGGCTGTTTCACAGTTTTCCCAATTGTTTTGGTTATTTATGCAGCCTTTGTTTGCAGTTCTACTGGTTAAATATTTTTGTTTGGAACATTTTACCCACAGTCCTCGAACACCTGCAGAAATGTTGACTGTTTTTCAGAAGAGGCACCAAGCAAATTTAGATTATTTATCTAGGAACACAGTTGGTAGTCAATCTATTATTTCCTAATTTTCAATCCTAAAACTGTTTTGTACTATAACCACTAAATTGTATTTAAAATGCATGGAATAGCAAGAAGAATCTTGGATGCTGTAACTTCATGCAACTTACTCAGTTCCATTAACTATTGGTGCCTTCTAAAAGTATATTTCTTATGGTATTTCACACTAAAAGCTGTCTCATTCAGGGAAAATAGTCTAGTTTTAAAAAGAGCTTGAGTTTTTGACCAACAATGGCTTTGTTGTCTTCCTTTTACCTCTGATGGGTTTTATTAACACCTTTTCTTATATCTACTGTATCTGTACCTTTGTTGCAGTGTCTTAACTTTAATTGCAAGGTGGCCTGTTTGTAATCTAAGTTGGAAAATTGGTTTTCCCCTGGGAAAAACCCTGCAGTCTGTTAGGTGCTCATGTCTTGCAGCAAACATTAGGCTTCTCCCAACATCTGACCCAGTTTCAGAATCTAGATAATTCAACTCCTTGTTATTATATGTTTCTTGGTAGCTTCTTTTTCACAGTCACTTTATCTCAGTGTCTGAGGCATGTGCAGGAAGTGAAGGGATGTCACAGCCACAGATTCACCAGCCTGGGCTTTGTGCTTCAGAAAAAAATAGTTTTAAGGAGATTCCAGAAAGGCTAAAATAAAATTGGAACCTAATTTGTTACATCACTTTACTGGGAGAAATTCTAGTCCTGTGTTGATGGTGTTCAAAAATTTATGGAAAAAATATGACATGAAGGAACGTTTTCCTTGTAGTACCTGCTGCCTATTAATGCACATCACCTTGTATCTATTATTACGAGAACTACAGGAAAATGTGTATAAGAGTTACAAACTCCTTTTTTAATGTTATGCTTTAGGCAAATTAAAAGCAAATTCCCTCTGAATCAAAATAGCACCACAGATTATTATTCATAATATCCTTGGCTAAAAAGGTCTATGTAGAGTAATTGCAGAAATCTTCAGGGATAAACAATTACATTGTCCAGTTCAACACTTTTTTGTCTTATTTTTAAACACCTGAGCTGCTTCAATAGTGTTTTTAAAATGTGTTTTCTTCAATTCTGAGTTCTTAAAAGCTGAAGTCCCTTCTTTTTTAATTCACATGCTACTAGGTTTGAAAGAGCTCTTCAGCTCTGTTTTGCAAAAAGTGGAAAGATTATGCCTTACTTTTGGCACATCTTAACTATGTCACCAAGAGATAAACCTTTGACACTGAGACAGAAGAGAAGAGAAAGATTCTGCCTGAGCAGAACCCTTCCTGTTTACTGTGCACAAAGGCAATGTTTTAATAATGCAGTTTTGTGGTGGAACAAGAGGAGAGCCTCATCAGCTAATGTTTTCCATAAATGTTTTCCTCCTGTACCTTTCTGGTTCTGTGAACCATCTACAGAGCAATTGTGTTATTCCTGAGTGTGAGTCAGACTCAGCTTTTAATGTCATATGCAGAGTCCTTCCTTACTGGCTGCTAGAAGTACTGTTTGATTTTTTTTTTTTTTTTTAATCCAGAACTGCCTGCTACTCTAATTGCCTCAGTTCAACATTGTGAAAGTCTTACCATCTGAATTTTCAGCGAAGTGTGATATTCCATCTACCCAAGCCTCACAGGTTTCTGCAAAGTATTTATGTCCATACAGCTCTTCCAGTGGTTTCCTGACCTTTTCACTCCATTTTGAAACATCTCGGATGCCTACATAAAATAACATTGAAATATGTTATGTTCTTTCCAGTAAAAAGGTACAAGCCACACCTAATATGGGGAAGTTTCCAAACCAGACTGCAAATATGTATTTCAAACTTGAAACTGCAATTAATACTTTAAATAATTTACAGTACGGAAAGAGTATAAAAAACACAGTTGTGCAATCTTTGCTGTTGTCTTCTGAGTTGTAGGGAACATCTTGTTATTATGGTTACAAGGAAAACCAGAAAAAACATAATATTCAAAGGAATCAGCCCTAAAATTTCTGATGGTTCCTTCTTGAAGGCTTTGACAACAGAAGTTCAAGGGCTATCTTGTGTATAAAAATGGGACTGTTTTGTAACAGTGTGCTAGACCTGGCAGTTCTTTTTTATTTTCTTTAGCCTTTTGCATCAACTCATGGATGGAAGTTCTTCCATGGCTCCTACCAGCTTTCAGAGGAAGGAAGCTCTTACTAAGACATTCCAGCAGACTGACATCATGGTACATTTGCCATAGTTTTACACAAAAACAAGTGACTCTACTTAGTAGAGATCTGTGACTCATGGCAGGCTGGCTAAAGCTGTACAAATAATCTGACATTTTAGTTATTTATATATCAGATTTTTCTGGTTTTTTTCCCTCTAAAATTTTCAGTACTGCTCACAAACTAGGTATTCAGGGTTATTTTCACTAA
This sequence comes from Turdus rufiventris, assembly GCA_013186435.1. Taxonomy (NCBI): domain Eukaryota; kingdom Metazoa; phylum Chordata; class Aves; order Passeriformes; family Turdidae; genus Turdus; species Turdus rufiventris. Next base: position 4,248,021 of record PYHW01010670.1, read on the forward strand.
ACTATATTTCAGCTCTACAGCTTTGTACTGATAAAGTCTGAAACAAAGTTGGCACAGCACAGAATCATCAAACTCCAATATCTGTGACCAGCAAAGGTTTTAATTGGTTTCAAAAGGGAATTAAGGGAAGGAAGGTGTGAGGTGTTAATTAACAAAGAGAACCTGTCCAGCCAATTGACAAACATAACAGTAACTGAAAGTATTTTATAACAGCATCGGATTGGAAATGAGTCTGCTCACCCCAGGCTAGGTGCTGCTGAACAACTCTTTCCCATATAGAATCTACTGTTTGATCCTTGTAGCTAGCATTAATTTAAAAAGAGAAGGGACAAGCCAATGTTGATAGGACATAGATACCAGATCAACACCTTTCTTTCCTGCCAAACTCTCCAGTGCAGCTGAGATGCACTGATGAGCCAGTTGTAGAAGAGTTATGCCGGTACTCTCTGAGCTATATCAGCCAGGGAGAGATGTTGAAAGCAGCGATGCACGAAGGACAAAGGCCAATATTGCAGTGGGTGCTCTATGTAAATAGGACTTCTTTTTTTGTTGTTGTTTTGGTATTTTTTTTAATTTTACATTTTAGTCTGTTGTGCAGGGAGATGTGCATTTCATAGTTATACAACAAAAATTTTCAAAGGTATAAAAACATGTAAAGAAATAAACCATTTTACAGAGCTAAAAAGCATTTTGCTTTCTAAATTAAAAAAATATATTATTACTATCACTGACACTTTTAGTTTTCATATAGGTGAGGTAAGTACAGATGTGCAATATATATACACTTGTAATTTTGCTGAAGACAGAGATTTCACTGCTGCTATGTATCAAACTCTAGTCACTAAAATGAAACTATGCCAGGTTACCTTTGTTGAGACCTGACATGGTTAACTCATTTCATTTCTATGTTCAAAAGGAAATATGGCCCTTTTCTGAGTTCACTAGCCATTTCTTCCTATTTTTCTTCATAGTGAGAAGTGATCTCAGATTCTATTTCACATGAGTGGAATAAGGATCAGAAATCCCATGTTTCTTTACTTTGCAAGGTTTTCTAATGATAATAATTAACTCCAAAGGAATGCAAATGGTAAAGACACCTTGGGACATTTACTTGAATGATTCATTTGCTTCCTGAACTTAAAAGGTAAGCTGTGAACTCGTTTTTTCACTGTCTGTATTATATAGGCCCTAGAGGCAAAAGCTGTCATGACCTTCCCCATTGATTATCTGTGGACCTGGTTTTAAAAAGGTTTGGCTAACACTAAACCCACCACATTGTGCAAAACGTGAGATAAGAACTAAAACCTAGGGTTTGATAGTATTATTTGGAATGTATTTTTAGGAATTTGTTCTAACAACAAAATTTCAACTTTCTGGAAACTACTGATAAGCTGTTATAATTTCTGTTTTACATCAGGGTAAGCTGGTAAGGGCTTGTTAAAAAATCTATTATGTTACCTCTAGAGTATTTGTTAGAGAATTTCTCACTATAACTTTAATCTATCCCTATACCTAGCAATGTAGTGAATTTTGTGTCCTGTCTCTTTAGGTTTGTTGTGTCCTCAGCTCTGTTTCCACTTAGCTGTTATATGACTAAGATTCCTGGGTCAAGTAGAAATTAATTCATTTAGAATAAGATACCAAGATTGTACATACCATTGTAAATTCTCACATCCTCTTGAGTAACGCTGGCATTTGCTCCCCAGACAACCAACTTGTGGATAAGATTTGGGTATCTTGCAGCAGCAATGAGTGCTGTAATTCCACCATCACTCCACCCCAGCAAGGAGAACTTCTTAAACTTTAGTGCCTTGATTCATACAAGAAAGTTATATGCAAATCATCAGCTGGCCTTACAGCCAAATGTCAAATATTTCTTGGCAATTACCTGTTCAGTTTTAGGCACAACACTACATAGTTGAACTACAGTCAGCTTTTATAATTAGAAAATATAATTTTCTTGCTATACATAAAAAAAGCTTTAAAAAGTCAGATATTTGGAAAATGAGAAATTACACCTGTCATTTCAATTTTCTGTAACTCTTTAATGAAATAGGCAGTAATCTATTAGATTCTTGCTGTGTTTTAAAAAGCCCCCCTAAAAAAGAAAAGTTGATTTAAAATTGAGAGTAAAGACCTTTTCAGAGAGCCTGATGAGATGAACAATCTGTGGGTTCTCTTGGTGTGAAGTTGGTAAAGACTATCACAGTGTGGATGGCAAGCAATCCAAGATTAAGCTAAACTTAGGAAAAAGAAAAGTGTAAGACTTGAAAGATAGAAGCCAGTGATCTGGTTTACTGATGCTTGCTAAGCTAAAAAAACCAATCTATTCTGTAACAACCAAAAAATGCTTAAAGTATTTTTCTAAAGGATTGTATCAAATTTTAGTTGCTAATTCACATTTTCTGAAGCTTGTAAGTGTATATTTTAAATATTACTTCACGGTCAGTTGTGATTCAAAACATTAATAACTAAATTCCTCCTTCTTCAAAAGGAAAGCTTAGGGAAAAAAAATATGACAACTAAGACCTTAATTCATTCTGACCGGTGACAGGACCCAAGGGAATGGCGTGAAGCTGAGTTGGGGGAGGTTTAGGTTGGATATCAGGAAAAGGCTTTTCACCCAGAGGGTGGTTGGACACTGGAACAGGCTCCCCAGGGCAGTGGTCACAGCACCAAGCCTGACAGAGTTCAAGAGGTGCTTGGATAATGCTCTCAGGCACATGGTGTGACTCTTGGGAATGGTCCTGCACAGGGCCAGGAGCTGGAGTCAATGATCTGATGAGTCCCTTCCACTCAGCATGTTCTGTGATTCTATGATGCTTTCTACTGAAATTTGAAAATCTCTTTTCCCCATGAATGACTATATGTGAGGGAGAGTACTGGCAATCACAGGAGAGAGGATTTTGTATGTATTATGTTCAGTGGAGAAGGTAAAGGCACTCATGAGAAGGTTGTAGATGGACGATATTCAATGGTTAAGCAATACTCAGAGTTTTGCATATAGGAACTGCAGTTTGTAAACTCATTCACAAGAAAATATATTTTAAAGTGTTTTTTGCTTTTGTTCTGCAGAAATTAGAGCCTTTTAGGTGTAATTAAGGAGGATTTTTTACTTTTGGAGTAAAAAAGAGTAAGTTAGTTAAATGAATTGCTTTGGTGCTTGGTGGTGTCAGAAGTCCAGGTCTGCTTTCTTGTGACAGAAGAAAGTAAAAATGCAGGCAAAGAGAGAAACAACAACAGAGGAGAAAAAGAACTTTCTACTTCACTTGTGAACTTGATGCTCAGGTGAGGCCCAACTTTACTAATCAATTTTATATTTAGCAGACTTCTATCCCTATAAGGTTTTTCTGTTTTTGGCTTCACTTTCTGTATTCTGCTCACAATAGTTTTGACAAATTTTAGATTTCACTCTGCACAGCTATAATTACTAAACAGAAAAGAAATAAGCTAGGGGAAAGAAACGGACATGTAAAGTAAGAGCTGACAACAAGCATAGAGAGCTTTGAATTTTTGCAGCTGATCAGAAGTTGGTGCTGGTCTGATGAAGAGGTAGTTAATCTGTGTCCAACTTTGACTATTGTGCTGCTGAAGGACTCCTGGTATCTTGGCAGATTTTGGAGGTTGGAAGCAGTGCTTGTAAAGGTTGGGTTTTTGATGTTGCTACTGTTCCCCTACTGCAAATGATGGAGCTCAAAGCTGGCTGATGGATGGAATAGCTGATTAAATTTTTTGTTCTTTGTGCCAGGTTATTTGAGATCTGTTTGCCTCCAGTATTTCTCATGTTTACTAGCCTTCATCTTGATGCATTCTTTGGGATATCTCAGGATGCCTTTCCAGCAGGAGGAATTTAATTTATCCTTTGCAGTCTTCAGAAAAACAATATGATGCAACAGATATGCTGGATAAGGTGTGCATCTTTGCTTGTTTTAATTTTCAACTACTTACAATACAGGTCACTAACCTAACATGGGCAATAACCTGAAAGCTAGTTGCACAGCAGAGTTTTGTGGGTGATTGTGTGCTGCTGACATTTACTCACATTTACTGTGAGTTAACAAAATTTCCTTTAAAGTCACCTCCTCCATCCAGGCCTAGGTGAAATGGAATCCAATGACCACATACAACAGTGAGCTGCAATACAACGTTGCTCTGCACTGCATGTTTGTTTCCACTGCATCACAGGGAGTGTAGCACAAGCAAAAGTTACAGTTGATCTACAAAAACATAGAGAAGCCCAAGCCCAGCCCATCCTTTTGCTAGGACAGTGGCTCTAAAGTGTAAGAACTTCTTAAATATCAACACTAATTATTTGCCTAATAATTGGTTTAATGCTATTGGCGTTGCTAGCATTAAACATGAGGGTGGACGGCAGCAAAGTGGATTTAAGTGCATTATACTTTTATTTCAAGCAAACTCCTTCACAGAACACAAATGGAGACACTGAACAGTGTCTTCTGCATAAAGGTGCTAAATACTCTGCAGAATTTCAGCATTTGTTTTTTCAGAGAAACCTTGCACCACTCACAGCTTCAGCGGGGATACCAGAATCTGAAGGAGACTAGAGCAAAAGTTCTGAAGGTTCACCCATATGGACGTGTTTTTTTGGCTGATTGTAGGCTGGATGATGTATATAAACCATTATATTCTGGAAATCATAGTTGGAATGATCCTTGGGATTTGTGCTATCCTTTACAATATCCTAAAATAGAAGCAAGTCACCCATGCTTGGTAAGATTTTAGTAAGTTGTTATTATATGCTTATATTGAGAAACATCTTCAAAAAAACAGGATGCTATGCCTCATTTGCTTTGGCAGCTCTAGAGATTGGTAGGCTGCTGTCCTGTTTGGCTGGAAGCTACATGGTTACATTCCCTTTGGGGAAAGCTCTGTTTACTATTTTGCATTTACTGGAGTTTGAACAGAGATGAGAAAGGGGGTTACAACCATTTAGACTACAAGTTTGTCACCTATTCATGGAAGCATCTTTATTTTCTTTGCTAGTGTAGCAGAAGAAATTGAAGATTTATAGCACAGAGAGAAAGCTTTTATGGCTAGAGGGCAAATCTGTGTCTTAATCCCGATTCTGCTGTCAGACTTACTTTGTTTCGCTATGCAGAATCCACCTGGAAGGCCACATTTCCAGTTTCAGATGGGCTTTCAGCAAGGTTATTGTTTACGAAAGAAACAGAGTTGGAGCAACTGTCTGAATCTTGCCTCTTATTTTTGGAATTTTAATGCTCTGCCAACTTTCTTAACGTGACCAAAGAGACTGTATATCTTAATACAAAAAAGCCAGAATATTAGTTAAAGCTAAACCAGAAAATAGTGGCAGCAGTATTAGAACACAATAAAAGACAGACACAGAAACACAGATCTGAATAAAAAATTCTGCAAGAAGGAGAAATAATAACAGCTTTAGGCCATATTCTTTATAATCACAATAGCTGTATTAATTAGTAAGATTTGGTATGGTCACAGGAAGCCTTTGATTTCCCAAAAAAATTACTTCAGTAATATGCTGTAAAATGCAAAGCATCAAGTTAATTTTTAGAATCAAATGTTTCTTAAAATGGGTTGCTCGAGGCAAAATGCCAAGATTCTATTTGATAGAAAATTTTCTAAGAGCCCTTCAGTATGGTAATTCCTTCAATTAAATTACTTTGCATAGACTTTGTTTCTCATACACACATTTAACTAAACTCATGGTGTTCTTGGCTGCAACCCTCTTAGGGCGGGGTCTCAGAATAAAAGCATATTGATCTATATTAATTCCCACTGCTGAACCTCTATGCATCTTGCAGAATAGGTGGGAAAAGAAAACATTTTCTGGAAGAGTGTGCATATATTCACTTTTAAGCCTTCATTTGTATGGTCATTTCATAATCTGCCATCTGCTGGAAACAAACTTCCTCCTTCTCAAAATTTAAGGAAAACAGCTTTTAAAAAAATAAAAAATAAAAATCTCATAATAGATTTACCTGCATAAGATCCACAGCATCTTTTGCATCCCTCTCAAAGAAATCTGGAGGAAAGTCTCGAGACGGAGGAATGGATTTTCCATATCCCCGAGGGTCCCAAGCAACAATTGTGAAGAGTTGCTTATTCAGAGACTGAAGCTGTGGTCCAAAATCAGTGTGACCACTCCCTGAAACATTGTAATTTTTCAATTTTATTAACCACCATACTGCATACATAGTATACATACTCTAAAGGGAAGGTGGGGAAAACTTGTAACTTGCTTCCAAATAAGAGATTATCCAACAAGTGGAGTACTCTGTAATTTTAACTATCCATTGCAACTCTTAGACAGGAAGTGCCACAACTAAAATCTTTAGAAGCATCTGCAGTATGTTCAGAACAAACCATTTCTGGTAGGTATGAAAGGTTATCAAGAACAGCTCTCTCACATATGATTTAATGAAGTATCTTGAATTACCTGAGGAGGGGCTTATCTTTGACAGATTTAAAGCAATAGCATGGTCATTGCTGTTTACCAGGGCAATACAGGTGAAACTGAGAATATTTTCAGGAATATTTTGCTCCAAATTTGTAAGTTATGAAAGAGGCTTTATACAGCCTGCTATGATGATAGCAATGCATGCATAATAATAATAATAATAATATTGTTCACAACTGAAAAAATACATTATTTCTGTTTAAAGAGTTTGCATTGGCAACAGGATTGCTAATTTAAAAAGCTGCTTAAAATTAATAGGTTCAAACATATGACTACTTGAAGGTTGACTAGCATTAATTTTTTTCTACCCTCCCCTTGAGAATTCTTTGAAAGAAAGAACCACTTCATGAAGACTTGAAAACATTACTGCCAAGAAGAACAAATGTTTCCTGCTCTTCAGTTCTTGACATTTTATCTTATCCAGCTATTCAATTAAGCATTTGCCCAACTCTGAGCACAGTAACAGTCCTACTGACAGCCTGCCATGAACTGTTGGTAAGTCTGATAAATCCTTTAGAACTGCAAGAACCCAGAAAAAACAGGCTGTGTTAATTTTAAATGGTTGTTATCAAAAACAGACATGACTTGGCTAGCAGAACCTGTTGTCCATCTCAAAAAACTACTGAGAATCTTACTGATTTTGCTCTGAATAAGCAAAATGTGAAAATACATCTTTAAGCAAAAAATAAATTTTAAGTGAAATTTTTGCTATAAACTGTAAGGGTTACATTATGTCTATTAATTCAGTTGGAATCCATCTAGCTTCTAAAGAGGAGTGCATAACTCAGCTATTTTCCACCTTGTGTAGCTATTTGCCACCTGTCCTGGACACTGCCTTTGTATAGTTAAATCCAAAAGTGCAAGTGACCACTAGGTCAGTTAAGACATTGTGTGAAAGGTGCCTGGTAAGATAAATGAAATCTTCTAAAAACTGATGGCAACAATTCTCCATTGTCCCTTCTGTTGTAAGTGTAGCAATTATGTTTTTTAATGACAATGCTCCATATTCAGGTGTTGAATACATTACAAAATAGTTTTGTGCATTTTTGCTTGAGACCAGATTGATAAAAAGGTTGTGGCTCTAAAGGGACAAGATAATATCTCCATACCCAGCATTCCTGGAAGCAGAAGAACTGCATGGCTTCCTTCTCCTGTTTGCTGATAATGCAGGTGGACTCCATTCACTTGGATTTTGGCAGACGTTATTGAAGTACTAGGGATAGGGAAAGAGGAGAGAAATAGGAAAACATTCAGACAGTTAATTTTCATTACTACGTGATCACTCCAGTAATAAAGAATAATTACTTTTCCTAGATATTAATGACAGCACTGTGAGATTTTAATGGGTCACTTGCCTTTCACAGGTTGGGGGAGGGGGGGAAACAATCTTGACAGTGCAACCATGAAAATGTAAAGGCAGTCTTACATGGCTATAGAAACATTGAAATAAATACATGAGAGAGGAGAAACCTCATTCTGTCA
>PYHW01010670.1:4259003-4292055 GCA_013186435.1 Turdus rufiventris
GGGAGCCGGGGAAAGGGAGGAGGAGGCGGCTGTGGATTTTACCCGTAGCAGGCGGCCGGTCCCGAGGGCGTGAGCGGCGCTGCCCGGGCGGGTGGCTGCAACTGCAGCAGCACCAGAGCTCGGAGGGCCCGGCCCGCGCTCCGGCAAAACATTGCACACAGCGAAGCCAGCCGGCGTCCTGGCCCCGCTGGGCCGGCCCTCCTCCTTCCCCGAGCCCTGCCCCTGAGGGGCCGGCCCGCCTCGCCTCCCGTGCCCGCCCCCGCCGGGCGGGATGAGGCGCCACCTCCGGCAGGCGCAGGGAAGTGAAGGGAGAGGGGCGGTCCGCTATCCTCGCTCTGATTGGTGATCTTCGCTGTCACTCAGGTCAACACGGGGAAGGTTTGGCTTCTGTTCTGTGGCCCCGCCTCCCCACAGCGCTGATTGGTCACCCGGTTTCCCTGTTCCTGGTGCCGCCTTGGAGCCCTGGAAGGGAAAGGGCTGTCCCCGCTTGAGAGTACGAGCGAGGGTTGAGGCTTTGCCCTCCCCAGCCGCCTCCTAGAGTGCAACAGCGCCCAGCCCCGCGCAGGGGCTTGGCTGCACCGTCGGCCGTGGCGGGGAGCGGGGCACCGTGAGCGCCTCCCTCCTCTCCAAGGGGCGGAGACAAAGTGAAACACGGCAGGGCCGGGGTGTCTGCAAGGAGCGAAGATCCCAGCCCTGGGAGATACATGGGAGCTGAAGTCATGGAGTGTCCCTCCAGCACTGCCCGTGAAGGTCCATGGGCTGTGAGAACACAGAGGACATGGGGTTGTCTGTGGCTCCAGGTCTGCCTGGAGAGCGGTGCCCTGGGCAGCTGGGACAGTGAGGGCAGCTCTGGATAGTGCAGCCTCTCCTATGGCGGTGCCTTCAGCATCGCAGAGTCCCGGCATTCCCAGACTGGAATCATGAACTCTGCCTCACCAATGGTATTTGGAGGGCCTGCTTGTGGGGAACATCTGGCCAAGGGCTCTGCCTGGCAGGTGCCCGTACTGATCAGGGCCGGCCACCTCTGGAGCAGCCTGACTACTTTTGTTTAACGCAGCACTTGGCCTGCCTTTCCTCTGCACCTTCTCACAATTTACACATAAAACACCAAGGACAGCGACTGCTTTCCTTGGTGTCGAGCTGTGTTCCTTGGTGTCTGTTTTCCAAGCATGGATGGTTGTGAGCCACAGCCATCCAGGATGATGCTGGAGAAGGTAGTGAGGAAAACAGCAGAAAGCTGCAGAGCTGGTATAAAGCTTGAAACAGACCTAAAGGTCTTCTGCCTTATACCTGTGTGAGAGGAGTTTCCTCAGAACAGGTCAGTGTTACATATTCCAGCCCAGCAGAAGCTCAGTGACTGCCCTGAGAGTGAATAGTTGTCAGCCTTCCCACCCCCATTACCATATGTGTGCATGGAACTAACAAGTCTTAAAGACAAATGACAGTCATAACAAATCCCAGTGCATAAAGAGATTAACTCAACTGTGTAAGCATACTGGTTCAGTTTATCCCCTGAGCAGATCAAACCATTTAAGATTAAGGTCTTTAGTATGGATAATTACAAGCAATCCTTCATCAGGACAAGCTGCCTTTGCTCTTGCCTGGAAGCTCCTGCAGTTTCCTTGGTTCTTAGGCTACTTTTAGAGGCTCATCTTCATTGTGAGTCTCACTGTCTAAGTTTCTTTCTGGTGGAAAATGACTGGAGGAGATGGCTGACTATTCTGTGTTTAGGACAAAGAAGTAGCTTGGTCTACTGCTGTGAAAATGTAATTTTTTTTTCTGAATTCTGCATTTTCCGTGAATCAAAAGCGGCTCCTATCTCGTGTTGTCACTATGAGCTTTCCGAGGGAAGGGTCTCCAACTTGTATCCAATTTCATGCTGGTTAAAATGCCTTTCAATATATTCTTCCTCCATATCAACTACTTATTAAGGCTGAAGGAAACAACAAATTCTCAGAATGTGTGCTGAAGGATGAAGTAGAAAGGGTTTGTCATACAGTGTAGGGGAAGAGATAAGTAGAAAAGTAGATCCAAATGTCCTTCCTAGATGGGAGAAAACGGAAATGGGGACATTTATGTACTACCTAGATCTGGGGAAATTTCAGATGGGTTAACTCCATTGTCAGTGTAACAGAAACTGGGAGGTCCCTCTGTAGAAAAGAGTGTCACAGTTGAGCTGTTGCACTGTGTGTCATCTCCAGCTGCAATCACAGCTCTGGAGCATAGGAGAGCCTGTAGAGTTCCTCTCCCAAGTGCCTGGACCATGCAACCCTTCCACAGGCAGTGTCCTGCCTTTGGCTTGAAAAGAGAAAAATAGCAGTTGGGTAGAAATGGCATTGGCAAAAGACCCTTTTCTGTGGGTGTATTGGGTGTCTGTGAAAGGAGTAGCTCAAGAAGAGTTGCTGTCTGGGCCAACAGGGAAATTGCCCCAGGTACAGCTGTGAAAGCAGGACTCTGCCAAGGCTGAATGCAGGTGGTGGATGATCACAAACAAAGGTGGATGAGGACAAACAAAGCGTAGACTTGCAGATTCAAACTGTGTTCAACCTACTCAGTTCACCAGAACATCCAGTCTTGTTAGTAAAGCAGATTTATACATAACGATGGGCACCTGGAAGAATACAGTATTTAAGTTCAACTATTTCCTCAAATATGTTTTCATAAATTACTGGCTGAAAGGAGAGAAAAAGCTTTGAGCAATCCAGACACAGGCAAAAAGCAGAAGATTTTTGGCTTGCTTTTACACACATGAGGGAGTTGAGAATAACTGGAACAGTTTTCCTGACCACTCCCATAAAATATTTTTATTTATCTAATTACAGTAATTTCATGACTATAAGGTGCACCCTTTTGACTAAAATGTTGGTCTGAACCCGAAGTGCGCCTTAGTGCGCCTTGTAGTCCGGTGCACCTTACCTTTTAACTGCCTCTGTCAGTTTTTGGCTCCCTTGGTGTTGCATCATCTCTTCCTTGTGATCATTTACTACTGGCAGGGTTTCCCTCATATCCAGGTGATGCTCTGCAAGGCATCACTGCTGCACAGTGGGACTTTGTCACCTCTGACAAACCATCACAGTCCCTGCAGCCAGGCTGCACTGTTGGTGCTGCATGAATTTGTTCTGTATAGAACTGAACACAAAGAGAAAAGTTTTCCAAAACTTCATGTAAGGGACAAAACTGCAGAACAGTGAGATTTTCAATATGCCTATTAAATTTCGAGGAGGAGTCTTCTGACTCGTTGTTGGATAGAAAATGTGTATCTACTATTTTTGTACTTCTGCAGGTTGTAGAAAATCTAGAAAAGATCTAGTCAGTTATTGACATAGTGGGTCTCTTGAGATCTGCTGGATCATCAGGCAGAAAGACTAATTCCAATTCTTAAGAGGCATTATTTTCACCCACACACGGGATTCTCCTATCAGGAGCTGCAATCCCATACAAGACACTGGAATCATCAGCATTAGCAGGGATTTAACTCTGGACTTTTCAAGAAGGAGCTCATTTGTCAGGGCTATCAGGGCACTAATAGGCTTTAATGGTCACAATCAGCCTCAGCTGGGGTCTCTCCCATACCCTGGCTCATGGGTCCTGGAGCCTAATTTCAGCTCAACAGTGCCATCAGTCCTTGCTCCTGCTCTAGCTGCATTACAACCATCTCTGTGACTTGTTGGAGTCTCCAGTGATCCAGGTACTGTTGTAGACATTGTTTCTGAAGTCTGTGAACATACTGGCTGTTTATTTTTGCCTCATTTATTTTGGCTGCTTCTATGAGGTGAAATATCCTCATTTCAGGACTGTTTTGTTGCTTGGGCTCTTGTGCCACTTGGATGTTGATTGTTATGTTTTCACCTTAGAAAAAAAATATTGTTGCTTCAGCTCTGCAAAGAGGTAATATTCGAGTAGTGCGGAATTGCCAAATTCAGAACAAAAATGTGAAAATACTGATATTTCTGTGACTTGGTATTGACCTTCCAAACCAGAAAGACTGACTATGGCATGACTTTTGAAGCTGTGAAGTGTGAGGAGTAGCAGTATGCAGTTTTGTAGCAGGAGGCCTATTTAGTTACAATATTAGTCAAGCTGAGAACAATCAGACTTACAAAGGAAAGGATGCTTTGTCATAAGCAGAACAGATCATAGAAAATGATCCCAGGTACCTTGGCTCAAAGAACGCTTCAGAATGATGAAGAAACTAAAATACAGACACATAGGTAACGATTTCCTTTGCTTGCCTGCAGTTTTCTTATGCTAGCAAAGGATAGTGTCTGTCAACATAAGCAGTGTCTGCATGTCTTTTGTATGTTCATGAACAACTGCATTATAAATCTGATACACCTGCACTTGGGCACTTCAATGGGAGGTGGTCTCATAATTTCAAAGTTGAATGTAATCTCCATCTTGTAATTCCAAGCATAGTCTTGGTATAATTTCTGACCATATTTAGGACATTCTAGACACAGAGACTTGACATGACTCCAAGCACTCTGGTATTAAGGAAGAAATAGCTTGTCCCTTGGAGAAGGCAAGAGAAACGTATAGAAGATGGTTTTTGATTTGTTTATGGAAGGGGTTGTGCTTATCTATTTTGATGAACTTGGTGACAAAGACGTCCTTTCCAGTGCTGCATTCAGGTCTCTCAGCTAATGAGAGAGGACTGTGTGTGGGGTGCACAGGAGTTGCAACCCATCATTCAAAATCCACTAGTTTATTAAGGAAATTGGCATGGGGGGTTTTTTGGTTGGTTTTTTTTTGTTGTTTTTTTTTTTTTTTTTCAAGCAGCTCTTATCAAGCATCTCTCTGAGCTCTATATGCTACAATGCTTTTTATCAGATCACATCTTAGTTCTGGCAGAAGTCAGTGTCTGTACCAAAGAGATGAGAAAACCATGCTAAAGAGAACGGAAGTGACCTACTTAAAAGTTGTAGAGGAGGGGGAAACCCAGCTTAAGTCAGAACTCTGGTCTCCTTTGTTTCCCTCATAGACCATATTTCCTCTGGCACAAAGATAATTTATAGTCTCTACAACCTAGTGCCTGTTCTGATCCTACCTTCCCCCTTCCCTTTTCCCAGGGGCTGTATTAAGGAGTTGCACTTTCACTAGCTGCTCTTGTGTGTTAAGGAACAAATGAGCATGGTCGGCTGACTCTTACTGCTAATTGGTATGCTAGAAGGGAAGCCTAGCATGCTGCAAGGAGCACTTTCTGTGGCATGTAGAGACTGCGATGAGGAAGGAGTAGGAAACAATTCCTGGAGGGCACTAGGATCCCTGAAGAAAGCTCTCCCTAGCGCTACTTAACTCTAATGTAACAAGCCCTGCTTGTACTGGATGATCCTGTCTACTTTGTTTCCCTGTAGCTCCTTCTCACTGTGTACATGGATGAGCATGTTTCGGAAGCTTAAGGGATTCTTACTCAATTTCCTATGTTCCTCCATACTGAGAGAAGGTCTTCATTTGTTATCAAAAAGTGCTGAAAAATCTATCCAAGAAAATGGACGTAGTTGACTTAAAGTTGCTCAATCAGTCAGATGCCAGGTATTGAGTGTTGCCTGTTCTTGCCAAGTGGCTTCTGAGGAAGAGGAGCTGTATGTTGCCAGCTCAGTTCAGAGGTCACGTATCAAATACTTGTAACTATGTCCTCTCTGAATTTTTAATTCAGCATTATTAATTGGTATTATTTAGCAACTATTTTGGAAGGAGTAAAAATTCCTCACATTCCTTAGCTCCTACATTGCTAGTGGGGGCATTGTAATAAAATTAAATAAATGAATTACTGTAAATTACATGGACTCAGTCCTCTCTGCATTTAAGAATTTCAGCACGGATTGGCTGCGGTGTGATGAAGGTAGCTACTGGGCAGGGGTTGTAGTTGAGTTGTATTTGAAAGTCTCCAAGCACTTTGTCTCTGAAAATGGGGAAACAATGTCCTTGTGCATAACTGGATGAGTTGACCTCCTGTTCTTCAAGGAGACCACAAGGAGATCTGCTGCTGCAACCCACAGCCTTCTCCTCCCTGTCTTGCACCTCACCAATCTTACAAAAAATCTCTGTAAGGCTGCTGCATTGCTGCTGCATTGCTGCTGCCTCTGCCCTTGAGGCTGATAGCTTGCCAGTTTGATGTGAAATTACTCTTCTGTCCTTTCTCTCCTTTGTTTTGCCATGAAAGGTATCAGATCTATGCCATAATACACCACTCCTTCATCCTTGTCCCCGTTATTTTCCTGCATTTTTGATCTCTCATGAAAGGTTACTTTTCAAAAATAGGCTTCATCCTTAATTTTTTTTTTTTTTTTGAGCATGGGGAGAGGAGTAAAGGGTGATAGATGAAATGAGCAATCCAGTAAGTTAGTATTAGCTTATCTCTCTCTTCCATACGTAATGTTCTGGTAAAATTTTAGGTCGGGGAGAGCACTAACTGCTTTCCTTGGACCTCTTGTACACCATTTGCTTTTCCATTTCACCTACTTAGCCTTGTATTGAGACTTAGAGCTTTGATTTCAATTATAGTCATCTTAAGAAACAAGACCAGTCTTAATTAAGAGATAATAAGAAGATCCACAGACTCCCTAGATAGTTTATTCCAGTAGTTCATCATCCTTATTATTAAATATGTATTCTATTTTGGCATGCCTGGCTGCTGCTTCCAGGCATTGTGTCCTATTATGTGGTTTTCCACAATATGCTAAAGGACTTGTAGTACTTTAGTCCTTCTGCCCAGGAAGCTGAATCCTCTCTGTGATTGAGTTCTACAAGGGCTGTAGTGAAGGAGTTTGTCCCTAGGTGAGTTCAGTTGTTTGTGTCACATGAACTATGAGCATTAATCTAGAATTGGACTTGACAAGCATCAAAGCTAAAATGACTTTCATCTTCCACGTCCTGCATTAAAGATCTAGGAGTGCCCAATGACTAAGTCTTTATCTAGAATGCCTCATGTTCATGCTCTACATCTCTGTTCTTGTTTCAGAAAGTAAGATCCAGACTTGCTTTAATACGGAGCAAATGAAACAATTTATGCCCATGAAATGATCATAATTCACTCTGCATACCAAATAAGACAATGATCTTATGCTTGAAAATTTGCATATTGTTTAAATAAAGACTGCAGATCTGGGAGACTTTAAAATCCCATGGGGGCTTGGGAATTGATGTAGTGATGTGGTGTAACAAAGCATAAATGGACTTTGTGATCTGTTCAGGGACCTGCTTCATGAACTAATACAGTAGCTGCTGGCTGTAGCTCTGAGGACTGATACCCCCTACCCCATCTCTCATTCTGCTTAAAGGTTAATTTTTCTTTTTCTGCTTATTATATGTCCTGGTTTAGGGCAAATTTGGGAGAAAACCTCTGAATGTCCCTCTAGGAAACAGATTCAAGCAGTCCCTCCCCCAACTGGTTCAGGGAAATATTTCCTCGGAGAGAAGTGGAAAAAAACCTGTTTATTCATCAGGCAAAGTACTTCCCAGCACAAAAATGAACAACACTAAACAGCAAAACCTTTCGCCACTCTGAAAAGATGACACACTCAGAAGAATCCCCTCCGTGGGGCTGCAGCCCAGGTCACTGAGGCTGTTCTCAGCCCCTCTGGTGCTGGGAAATGCTGCAGTCCAGCACCTCTTTTCTTCCCCTTCACTCCTGGAACCAGTCTTAAAGCTGCAGAACTCAATATTCAACACCAACAGAACAGATGATTGGGGATACAAGCATCATGAAGTCACCCCAAGACATTATATTAGACAGATAAACCACATCATTCTGTTGTACTGAAGAGTTGATAGAAAATTTAGCATGTTGCTAAGTCAAAACTGTAAGGCAGTGCAATGAATTTTAAGCTGGTTTAAAGATTACAAATATGTTGATGCTTGCTTTGATTAGTTTCATTTTGCTTCCACTGAAATGGTGGGTGCTGTATCAAGGAGCAGGAATCCATTTTAACTACACTCCATTCAGTTATTAGCTTTTTTTTTTTTTTTTTTACAATNTTTTTTTTTTTTTTTTTTTACAATTAAAATGAATAGTTAGGAACACTAATGAACATCTAGTGCTCTGTGTCCCGCTTAAAACAATTACTTGCTCCAAAACATCTGCATTAAATATCTGCAAATCTGATGGAACAGGGAGGTGTTGTCCCTCATAAGAAGAGTTTGGCATAATTCTTTGGTCAAAAAACTTCCAGTAATTCTTCTTTTATACATACTGCACCCTGAGATTGTCAAAGTCAGAGTGACAAGGAACATTTTCAGGCACTGGGATATTATCACCTATACTACAGGGCTGTTCCAGTGTTCCCCAGAAACAACCTGAATGCTGTGAAATAGTCTTTGTACATTTTGGAGGTTTAAAGAATTTGCTATTCTGGCAGCAGGCTGCAACATGCCAGTTTAATCTCAGCTTCCAGTAACATTTCCAGACACGTTTAACCTACTAATATAAATGCAGCCTAGGAGATTCAGAACATAGGGATATAGAGTCCCCAGAGCTAGTAAGAGAATGGGTCTTCAGTCAAGAAGTAATAAGGCATCTTTCCCTTCCCAAAATTCTTGTATTCTTGCATTTTAAATTTGGATTGCGTACTGATTAAACTTATTTTTTCCTTATTTCATAAAGCAGATGAGATTCTTACCCTGTTAAACCTTTTCTACCAATGTAAAAAATCTAATGTAATATTATAACTATAAAGTATCAATTACAGACTTTTAAAGCCAAAAATAGATTTTGCTTTTATTTATGCTGCCGTTATGCATAATTATAGGCATCTATATTTAATAAAAATTATAAAAAGATTTGAAATATATTATTGACTTAGACCAGTCAAATACTGGCATGATAAGTATTGGCACTTCTGGAAAAATGTAAGGGTTGATTTTGGTTTCTATACAAGTTTTTCAAGCAGTAGGTCAATCTTCAGAACTGAACAAGACTACTAACATTTTTCAAGATTAGAATGTAGAAATTTTGTGCAACACATTCTCCTTGAATTGACATTTGTCTTGCATTTTGTTGTTATCTTTGGACAATTGTCCTATTGGAAGGAAGATGCTGGTTTTCTTTCATCCTTTGGAAGACCAAATATTGTGACACGAACTTTATGAATTATTGGAAATAATCACTGAAAAGCAGTTAGTGAAAAAAAATGTTCCAAAAAGACTGTGCAAAAAGGAGAGCTCTAGAAAGTCTGTTCTCAGTAAAATTATTCTTCTTGGATTTGCATCAAATTTTCAAGGAGATCCTGTCTTTGGCAGGCAAAGAGGGCCTTGGCAAGTTTTCCAACTGTAGCACCTTTGGAGCCTTCCCTCATTACCCACTTGTGCAGCATTTGGTAAACTTTTTCTTTTAGTCCATCTCGTTCATAGTCATGATCAATTTCATCAATATCAGGATTACTGAAGCCCAGTTTTCGAGCACAGTGCTTCCACTGCTTAGCCAGCTTTTCCCTCACTAGATTCAAATGCTTTTCTGTCAGGACAGTAGTATTGTCTGCAAAAAGAAGAGTGTAAGAAAATTGCATCATTTAGCAGTTCTATTGCTCTTTTCACTCCCTCTCTCTTGTCTTCCCCTAACTATTTATTGCTAATATCTGGAGACAGAATCTTAGTGATGTAATCAGAAGTGCATTTCAAGGAGGCAGCATAACCCAGTGATGCCAGACAAGAAATATGCAGGCAGAACATGTGTATTCACAGGTCAGTTGCTGGACTTTGATTTGAAGCTCTTTGATCTGAAGCTATCGTAGGTTGTCACTTAAATCTGCAAGATTGAAAAAACCCTTTCTAGAATTCTTGAAGAGTTGTATATGTTTTATATCCTGAGACACAAATGTTACTTAGGAATACACAGGGATAGTTTAATTCAGTATTGACCAATGAAAATAAATTACATTTCAAAATTGTCTAACTTCTATCTGAATGAATGTGGCTCTTGAATATATGGTTTAACTTTTGGTTTTTCCTGTGTCGTGTTAGGTAACGGACTTTGTGATCCGCACGGGTCCATTCCAGCTCAAGATATTCTGTGATTTAAACTAGAAGTCAGTTGAGGATCTCCAATCCTAGCCTTGCTTCTGCCACTTCAAGTGTTTTATACATTCCAAACCAAATGATTCTCAGATAATTATATGGGGTGAACACATGAAAACTAGGGAAAAATTTCTCTTACCAAATACACCCCTTGCTTCATAATGTGCATACAGTGCTTCCATAGCAACAGGACTAGTGCTGGCATACGGATTCTGCTCTTCAATCTTCATGTGATTGTAGGATCCAATTTGAATTCCAGAGCTGTTACTTATGTTGTACTTGACTGAATCATCTGTATAAGGAACTTTAACACAAATTTACAAACAACAGTATAACGTTCAAATGTCAAGAAGTAACACAAGGAGGAAGAAGTTCCACTAATAAGGGGAGTGATATTTATTGTGCTTGATGTAGAAATAGCCATTTACTGGCAACTGTGCTGAGAGCGTATTTTCACTGTGCACTGTGATGCAAATGTATTTTAGTGAAAGCCCAGTCTATTTTATGACAGAGTGCCACAACCAAACTGATAGTTACTAGACTGTAAATAATGTTCTCTGTGCCTTGGGAATGCATAGTAGCAGTCTTCCTTTTTGCTGCCTAACAGCTTCAGGAGGTCAGCCTTGACTTGAACGCTCTTTTTGTTTAAATCTTAAAGCCTCAGTTCTGCCTCTCAGCTTTACTTTTCACAGATCTAAGTTCAGGTTTACAGTTATGACTTCTGAGTTCTGTAAGACTACAGGAAATCATTTCATGTTGCTCTTAAGATGTGATTAGTAAAACACATAATTGGATCTTTTGTCTACTGTTGTCTGATTTCCACAGGCAGCATGAAGCTAAGTCACTATTCACGTTAGGTGATATCAGTTTTCTGTTCTCTTGACAGTGTTTTCTGAACTCTGCTTGGATAATCATCCACTAAACATTCTAACTCTGGCTTAAATGGCGAATCTCATAACCTGGGTCTACAAGTGAAGTACAGATACTTAAAATGATACACTAAGCTCTGTATTTAATCGCCTGAAATCATGGTTACATCCCTGTTACACACTCAATTGCAATGTGAAGTGTGAAAATCTGTAGTTATATATGAACATCTAACTGCACTTAATATATGCTAACCTGAGACTGCAAGTCAGAAATATATGTATGCATGGTTAGACTGATGATGCTGCAAAAAAGAAATGCATTTTATCACGTCTCATAACATTATTACTTTTACTCATAACATTATGATTCTTCTATCCTTTTTTTTTTTAAGAGCCAGAAAACTCAGCAAACACATGATATTTGTAGTTAAAAATGTAAATAAACCTCATGTTTGCTATGTTCTTATCTGGCAACAAAATGAATTTAGCATAAGATATGAAAAGGTATACAAATACTTTGTCAATGTTACAGTATTAACACTAAAACTTACTGTGCTTATACATCTCCTTTCCCAAGCCTTTACACTTTGCAGCTTCTCAGGTTTGGGTCATCATTTAAGGGGTACAGAGTCAAGAATACAGAAACCTGCCCTTTCAAGTTTTCTTTGTAGTATAGACCACTTAGAAACTGGGTAAGCCTTTGAAAGGGTTTATTAATGAATTCATAGTGTCCCAGGCAACACAACTTGAAAGGACCATATATTAATAACTCCTGAAGGATATTACATGATTTTAGGGGTGCAAGCCAGTAGAACTGTAGAGACCTGTGCCCCAATGAAGACTGATCAGCATGAAGCCATACCTAGAAATTTGTATTAAAATCCAGATCAAGATAGGACAAATTGTCCCAAATGTGTGTGTGGTTCCAGAGCTGGGCAGAGTGACAGCAACTTGAAGTTTAATTTAAGGAAGTGACTAGTTTAGATGTACAGGAGATCTTGAAACGCTCTCATATTTTTTATTCTTTTATGTTCTATATAAAAGAATATGTTGTCCTTGATTTATCAAATACATGTTTAAGGGTGTATTTAGGTCCTGCTAGAGATGGGAATTAGTTTTACCTGCTGATACTGAAAACTTCAGCTATGGTTAGAGGTAATTAAGCAATAACAGAAATTATTTCAAGTTCCTGAAGTTTTTTGCATTACTGGTCAATATGCAGAGCGTGTTGGCTACCAGGGCAGATGAAGGCCACAGCACTTACCTGAGCTTACTCTGGATGTACTAGGATAGTATGCAAATGTTCCCCTTGAGAAAGAAGTGGAATCCCTGTAACCTGTAGAAAGAGAAAAAGCCAAAGAAATGCCAAAAGCATTTTGTAAATAGAAAAGTAGATATACTTAACAATGATTGCCATATTTGTAACAATGTGAGTATTCAGTGCTCTTAAATACAGAGATGAGATGCTTTTAATTAGCAGGATTGTGTCTCCTTGAATAACTAGTTTAAGCAATGATCTTATTGTGGTTTTGCTGAGTTACTAATAACCTTAACCATCCTTGGATCTCAGTGAAGACAATGGCCTTCCAATGGGTGTAGGAATATCTGGCAGTGCGGGATCACAGCACACCGCAGTTACAGACTGAGCTGCCTTGTATGAGTTATTCAAACTGGCAAATTCCAAACCCCCAAGTGTGAGTTCTTGATGAGCTTTGCAACCCATACCGGGGCAGCAAGAGCAGATGGGTTACAGTCACCCAACAAGTCAGTGAAGAGCTGAAATGCAGATCTTGTGCACCTCAGTCTGGTATCTGCTATGCTATTTCACACAGCCTTCCTATAATAACTGTTTTCTTTATTTCCTTCAAACAGAAAGTTTGAAAGTTTATTAGTGATGTGGAAAATTCTAATGCCTGCCTTCTGACATGACAGCACTCAGATTCATTTCAGTAAATAAACTCACATAAACAACTAATCACAGCCTCTGCATAAATAATTTAACAGAATAACATCTTTGTGCCATTCTGCTTGTAAAAAGCTAAGCATCCTTCATTTTCTTGTGAAATGACCTGGAAAATAACACCATGCTAATTCTATCCAAGAGTAGGAGCAGGCATCTCATACTGTCTCTAGGTCCCCCAAGTTATATCTTGTAGGTCATTCATATGTTTTGTTAATGCCCAATATTCTCTTCCCTCTTTGCCTCCATACCTTTCTACTTCACTGTGTACCTGCAAACACCAACAGAAGCTCTCCCACAGGACCAGGCAGACTTCTCTGGAGGAACCAGTTACAAGCTTCAGCTCCTTGCTGGCTCCCTAGGTTCAGGAGTTTCTCAGCTTGCTGCAAGTCAAGCTAAAAAATACCCATCTATTTTTCTGAAATGCTACAAGTGTTGCTGTGTTTCTGCGCGAGCAGAACCTATGGTATGGATGTTTAACATTCAAAGTTCTCCTCAGCTTTGGCTTTAGCAGTGCTTGCTGTCTGCTCTTCCTTGGCTGGTAGCTGAAAAGTCAGATGTTGGGTTTCATGCTCCTCTGTTACACTGACGCTATAGAAATGGCTCATTTGAAATGGGCAGCCTGACATCAGTGAAAGCAACATAATGAAGTCAAAGATAGAGTGTTTTAACTTTGAGTAAACAAAGAGAACTTCATGCGATAGATTCACCCTTGCTATATCACAGATCAGTAGGTTGTTCCATGAACTACAAAACTCTCCTGACCACTTCACTGAATAGAGGAAAAGTGTGTTTTCAGAAACGTAGGTCTTGGGGAAGGAGGAGTCTCACCTGTATCCGTGTCTGAATTCTGTGGCTGCGAGTTTTGTGCAGATTCTGGGACAGGAGGTTTACTTAGGCTAAAGTTACTGGCTGAAGACAATCCATAGGCATCCACAGGGTTTGCTACTGGAAGATTGTTGAGATTGGGCCCGTAAAAATCTGTATTTCCCCATTTCGGTGTTGTTGCAGCTTGCCAGAAATTTGGTTCAATGTTTGCCTGGCAATATGGATTAGTGTTTAATCCTGCTTTTTCAGCTCTTGGATACAGTTCACTCTGTTGAGAAGTAGAAGGCAGCTTTGCAAATGGATCGGAGAAAACTTTCAGTTTCCTTTCCTCTATTATTCCAGGGCTCAACATTACTGAAAAGTATTCTGCTAAAGGTGGAGCTTCTTTATCCATCCGGCTCCCAAATGCGTGGTAGTTGTATTCATGCTGAAGTTTTCTTTCCAGATTATCAGGAGATGGAAGTGAGGTCTCACAGCTCTCAACGGGCTGGTTCTCAGGGGAGGCAGCAAACAGGGCTTCATTAACCTCATTGGTCATGGGACCTTGAGAGCTGTGTAGAGAATTAGGCTGATCTGAAAGGGAAGAAGATTAAATGTTTGAAAACATTCAAATGCAAATATTTAAATTGTTGCAATGATACTAAAACTAAATAACCTACTTAATTATTATTGTATATCTAAAAGGTTTCAATAAAAACATTATTCCTGCATAAGACATTCTATAAAATAAAACAAAGCTTTACTGACTAGTAGAACGGATTTTTATCTACATAGCACAGGTTTACTTAGGCTATTAGTGTTAAAATCTCACTGTCTTGAGTAGTGTGATAATTCACTGCGTAATCTGCTTATATTGATATCAAGTTTTCAGCCACTGAAACAAACATGCCTGGAGGCATTTGTAGGGTCTGATTTACTGGTGTGTCTCCTCTGGCATTAAGTGGAGCTTGATCAGTGCAAAACTGAAGTGTAACAGGATGGAAAATAATGCCACTGTAATAAGAGGTAATTTGATACAGCACAAATAATTTGTCATTAAAATCTTATTTAAAAACTATTATGTAAAGCGTCCTGCCGGGGTATTTCATGATGAATACTCTGGTCCCAAAGAATACATTTTTACAAGTACAGTAATTTCACGATTATAAGGCGCACTTCTGGGTTTCACTCAAAATTTTAGTCAAAAGGGTGCACCTTATAGTCGTGAAATTACTGTAATATCTACCAGATAAAATAGTTTAAAAGACAGGTATTTGCCAAGAAAGGTAGGAGCCCCTCCTTGAGATGGAGAGTGCAAACTCCCCTCCTTCCAAATTATTAAAATTTTGGAATTAGGGGCTCTCAGGCAAAGATATGGGTATAGGAATAACAGTTCTTTACTACTATATCTAACAAGATAAACAAAAACAACAAGAGCAGCAGCTATGAAATGAACAAACAGAGCAGTAACTCGGTTCCAGTCCTGGCCACAGACACCCTCTCCCTGTGCTGCCTGCAGTTACCGGTGCTGGGGGCAGCACAGGTCCTGCGCAGCTGCCGAGGGCTGGGGGCTGATGGCGGCGTTGGGAGAGGGATGGAGGGGAAGAGACTCCCCTCCTCATTGTGTCGGTCACGGTGCTCAGCAGCGTGCATGGAGGTGGCAGGCCGAAATGGGAAGGTGGCAGCATGGCTGGAGCTAGGCAAGGGCAGCTGTGCTGGTGCTGGGACGGCGGAGGTGCTGGGCAGCGGCGGTGATCCTCCTCCAACTCCACAGGCTAAAGAGAGAGAGAGAGCAGTTGCCCCCGCCTCTCCTTTACCTTTGCCCCCTGTCACTAGGCATCAGACTTCTCTAGAAAATATCATACATTGCTTGAAGCAAGGGAACTTACAGAGTACTGTAAAACTGGAATAAAGTGCATGTATGTGCTTCAATTTAGCTCAGACAATGCCAGTGAACTGGGCTTCCCCCTCAAATTTTACATTATTTCAGGCCATATTAGGCAGGACCAAAACTACAGTAATTTCACGAGTATAAGGTGCACTTCTGGATGTCTGCAGATTTCCAAACTTTGTCTATATATAAGGCACATCGGACTAGAAGGCGCACTTTTTTCCCCAGCGAGGATCTGCGCGCAAAAAGTAACTAATTAATAACGGAATCACGTGATTGCGGGGTTTACTGGCAGTGCTCAATTTGCAAACATTTTTCATGGATTGGCATAGCTTTTAAACGCAGCCCCAGGTGCCTTCCCTGTGCCGTGAGCCCCGGCACTCCCGCCCGGCACTGGCTCTTGCGGGCTGTTGCGGACTGCCAGCTCGCACTTCCAGTTTAGCAAATTTCCCAACTTTGTTCATATATAAGGCACTCCGGGGTATATGGCACTCTTCTGGGTTCAGACAAAAATTTTAGTCAAAAGGGTGCGTGGCCTTATACGCGTGAAATTACTGTAATTCCTTTGGATGGCTGTATATTAGTACACCTTCAGTTGGATTTTCTCTGCTTGCTTTGCTACTACTGCTAGAGAGGGATTGGGAGGAATAGCTAATACAGAAATAACCCCATGCAAAGCAACAGCTCTTAGAAATTCAGCATTAGGATAAACTATATGGCATCTATTCTCCAGGGCAAGCTTGAGATGTATGAACAGATTCTGTTTCACTACCACTATCTGAGTGATGCCCACTGACTAGAGAAAAACCCCTGCCTTTTACTGACAGGCAGGCAAGATGGCACCTTTCTGCAGTGAACATTCATAACAAAGTCTTTTGTACTTAGAACTTGAGAGCATCTGCATTCTGCAGCCATCATACATGATTTTATCTGCTCAGGAAATGTAACTACACTCGCTTAAATATACAGCAGTGGGCTGCCCTAAGTACATCAATTCTACTGAGGAACAGTTGTGGCAAACCTAGTTTTGGGGAAGATTTATTAGTTGCATGTTACAGTTTAACATTATTAATTTAAGCATGTCTTAGATAACTCAGCAGAATTTTATTTTTCCTGACTTTTTAATTATTTCTTGTAAATCAGTGTTGCAATAAGATCCTGTGTCCCCTGACATCAAGAAACTTTGGTAAGAAAATTCCAAATACACTACTACAAAACTCTACCATATTAGATATATTATTAGAGAGTTAGCTCTATAAAATCATGAAACATGCAACTCATCCAAGATTTGATGAAAGTATGACAGAAAAGAGATAAAAAACTATCTACTAGTGTTCCTCAGACTCCTTAGAGAGCAAGGTCCTAAAGAAAGGAATACTTTACTATTACGTATCTTGCTAATATTCAGAGCACTTATAAGAAAGAAAAGTCTTAATGAAATTAAAACTTACAAACCAAGCAATTGGCATAACTAAAAAGATGAGAAGAAAGCTCAAGTATGAAAAGTAATTATCAAAGTGACCATTGTAAAGTTTAATGTTAAGCAAAATTTTTGGTATGGAAGAGGAAAGCAGACGAATGTGAAAGGAGATGGGCTTGAACTGTAGATGATGGAAAATTTGAAATTGTAAGTGTGACTTCTGGGAGCAAATAACATCATCTCAGTTATTACAGTTCTTTCTGAGGTGCTGAATAATTGAGTCTCTTAAAAACCCTTATTGCTGAGGTTACTTGCTTTGTATACAACTTTATCTTTGGCAAATACACAGAATAATTATGTCCTAGTGACTTACCTACTTGACCATTGCTGGTATCTTGTGGCACAGCATCTATTTGAAGGGATTCCATGCTATGCAACAGTTCATTTGACTCAGGCCACATTTCCTGCATGTGAGAAAGAACAAACGATCAAATTATAGGCAATAGCTTAAACAAAGGGAGTACCTGTAGATTATGAAACAGCACAGCTTCACTGTGAAGTGATCTGGATGAACAGATTCTGTGAATCTCTGGGAAAAGATCCCTTACCCTTTCAGAGAGCACAGCCTGACAGGAAATACCTATTGTTTTGCTACAGGTGGGCAAAATCTTTTCTTCAGTGAAGGGAGGGAGGACTGCAATGTAACTGCAGTACATAATACTCTCAGCTGGCCAAACAGTGCCCTGGCCTACATGAATGTGAGCTTAATCAGAGTGGCTCTGGGTTGTCTGACTTGTATTCAATAGCCAGACTTTTGGCAAGCAGTCTTGGTGAGGGGATGATGGTGAGGTAAAGGTAGCAAACATGCATCCTGTTCTGTGGATCTATAGTTAGTAAGTTCATTCATCAACAGGGAAGAAGAGGTGAGAAACACTTAACATTCAGGTATAGGCACACTGACTTTTATGAAGATGATTAGAAACGAGGAGTTTAGAGGAAATGATCAGAAAGAAGCAGTGCAATTTCTTTCTATAGCCCTCATCTGCACTTAACTAGAGTGAAGGCAAAATCTCCACCTGTTCCACTCCTTTAATGTTCCCATTATTCAGGCTTTACTGGAAGTAATATTTTTTAACCTGGAAAAATTATTTCTCAACTTCCCCAAGTGTTTCTTAATTATAAAATAATTTTCAAAAGTAGAGTTTGTGTTAGTGGGTTTTTTTTAATTAATTAAACCCAAAAGTATTTTTGCAGATTAAAAAGCAACAATTCCTACCCATCTCTTCCCAAAAAATCGACTTCCCTCCAAAAACAGAAGGTGACGTTCTAATACACATTACAACCATAGGTCCTTAGATTTTACTTGACTAATGGAATTGTTTGAACCGAGAGGTTGAACCAAATGACTACTGGTCCCTTTCAATCTTAACCATTCTGTGATCATTTTAGTTAGAAGGCTTGCTTGATTACTGGGCAGGCAGCAGGGAGGTTATGCTCAAACCCTCCAAGTTATGTTGTTACTGAAGCTGTACTAGTAATTTACACAGTGACCTGCCTTGGATCTACTGTTCACAATCTGTGCTCTGATTGCAATGGATGCTTTCCTTCCTGAGAAAGTAATAGACTCACAGCCCGTTTCCTAAATAGTCATTTTTTCCCTGTGATATGAGAGGTGCAGCTGCAGAGAACTAATCTGTCTAGTAAAATTTGCCATGGTCCTGATTTGGGGGCTGCTGTCGTAAGTTAGACATATATACAGTTCACATTGGGAGTTTGATCAAATCAGTCCAAGAAATCTGTTTCATCAACTTCATTTTTCAAAAGTCTGGGGTTTTTTTTGTTTTTTTTTTTAACAGTTACTGTATTTGTTTCTGTATTTGCATTTTTTTTTCTCTAGTTCTCACATGATGTGCTGTTCTGAAGAGCTTGGCTCTATCTTCTTAAACTCCTCACACATAGGGGCAGGCTCCTATTTCTTTGTCCTCCAAAACCATTGCATGTCTGGGCTGAAGCAGCCACATCTCCTATCAGGACTAACAAGGTCTGAGCACATCTGCTGCCTGTGACACTGCTGGGTGCCAGGCAGGATGGTGCCCAGGTCACTGTTCTCCACCACCCTGAGGTTCTTCTCAGCATTGCTGCTCCCTGGCTGGGCAGCCCCTGGTTGGCACTGAAGCCATGGGTTATGTAATCCCAGGTGCAACATGTTCCACTTGTGCTTTCTGAATTTCACTAGGTTTCTGTCATCACATTCCTCCAGTCTGCAGCTACCAGCCTTGTGACTGCATTGACTGATCCTTCTAGTTTGGTCACCCACACACCTTACATGTGCTCCATCACTTTTGTCAGATCACTGACAGAGGAGTAAACTGGGTCGGGTCCCAGGCCCCAGTACTCGTGCAGCTGCTTCTGGCCTGCAGGTGACTTAAGACCCATCAGCTGCTCTCCTCTGGGACTCACCATCTAACCTGTTTTCATCTGCTCATCCAGACAGCAACACCTGAACTTGGATACAAGAGTAGTTTGGGAGAGAGTGTTGAAAACTTTCTGAAGGTTGAGATAAATGACATGCACTGCTCTGCCCTCATTCACAAACTCAGCCATTTTATCACAGAAGGAAATCACATTAGTCAAGCATGTTCACTCTTGAGGTGGCAGACTCTGGCCATAATTGGAATTGGGAAGAAGGAATGTTGGGAACCTTAAAATGCTTAGAAAGCTACTCACTTTTAAAGTCCTCAGATCTTCTTCAATATTTTTTTCTAGATTTTGATAGTAAAATGGCTTGTATCTGTCACTGATTTCTGCAAAAATAAAAGAGCTAAGTGAAAGTGGTTTTCAATGGAAAGTAAAAGTGACTTGTACTGTTAACAATCTTGATGGAAAGGGAATGAAAAATGAAGACTTGTATGATGTCAAAAACAAGAGAGGTATACATACATTTGTAATTTGTTCACATGATACATTTAATCTTAAATAGTAATAAGAACAGGATGATTTCTAGGGATTTTTTGTTGTTGTATTGCTTTTTAGGATGAAATCTGTCTATGATCGGTAGCTGAGCCTATCTTTCCTTGACTTCCATGTGGAAAAATTAGAAGCTAAGACTCAATACAAGCATAAGATTAATCTTTTAGCAGAAGATTACATATGTTAAATATGGAGATAATAGGTGGGTTCCGCATGGGATACAAATTTTCTCTGCTGTATATGAAGCTTTTGGTGCCCCTGTTTAAATACAAACCTCAGTTTCTTGTTATTTATTGAGTTGGGATTTTTTTTTTGTGGGTTGAGTTTTTTTCTTCCTCTTTGTTGTTTTTTGGTTCAGTTTTGTTTGGTTGGCTTTTTGTTTGTGTTTTTTGTTTGTTTTGTTTTTTTGGGTTTTTTTGATGGGCACTGTATATTGAGGCAGAAAAAAGAGTCAGTGAGATACAGAATTTTGACTTACTTGCTCCTAGTCTTCTTCCCAGATCATTCAGCCAAGACCTCTACTAATTGGAAGTGTTTACCATCTGACCATATGAAAGAATGATTAGCTATCAAAGTCAGTCAGATTGCTTATGGAAGGATAATTAGGACAGCTTTTGAATTAAGAGTGCTTTGAATAGTATATTTTCTCAGTCATGGTCAAGATATACTACATCCCTTGATGTTAGTTTTTATGTAAATTTCAGCAATAAGATTATACTGTGCTGAACAGAAATTATTAGGGATAAAGTGTCTTAATTAGCTCCATTCACTTACTAGGATTTCTCAAACCTGTAAATGCTGGATCAGATCCCATTTTTGGTCACGGTACACAGAGCATGCTTTACAGAATGTGCATTGCTATTTCAAGTTAAAAAAAAAAAAGCCAAAAACCAAACCACCACCTTATTTTAAGAGGAAAATACCCAGGTTTGTTTTGCTGCATTATATATTATCAATGGATTCAAACAAATACGAATCCTAAAGTAATGCCTTACCTGCAAAGGTTGGACGTTTCTCTGAATCTTCATCCCAGCATTGTTTCATTAAGTCAATAATTTCCACTGGACATTTATCAGTGATCTCCTTTATATCTGGTCTGTCTCCATTAATGATGCAAAGGCAAATCTGGTTTTCATTTATACCATCTGAAAAATAAAATTTTCTATCGGGTTCTGCTCATGGGTTTTGCTACCTTTCCATAGGTAAAAAACAATGAAGTGGCTCCCTGTTTGTGGGTAAAATATGATTTCAAAGAGGTCCAGGTTACAGCTACTAGTTTTTCATATTAGTAAATTTGCATCCACTGCCCTGACTTACATGGATTAGAGATTTATTTTAAGTTTAATGGATTTACTTTTATACGTAAGATATGTGCAGTGTGAGTGTTAAAGATGTAGCTCTCTAGAACCTGCATCTCAGGTGCATCAGCTCTGCACTAGATATGGACAAAAAGATGGCCACACAGGGAACATTTAGCCACTGAAATGGCAAAAAAATCCATTAAAAATTATAAACATGTTACTCTGGAATTCCACAGTTGGCTCCCATTGATCTACATAAGCCAAATGGTGCATGTTGAGAAATCAGCACCGCACAGCTGAGAACTGGTAACTGACTGTGAGATCAATCTCATTTCCATGTGTAACTAGTCCACCTCAGGAAACGGTGTCCATCAAAGTCTCCATCCCAGCCCACCTGAGTTTGCCTAATTTCTGCCACCAAGTTTGGTTTGTGCCCACACCATATAGATGTGAGGAGATTCAGCTCATGGCTGCATTTCATTCAGATGTTCTTGTCCACAGTTAGAAGTCAGGAATGACGCAACTAATTCCTCTCACTGGCCATGAGGTGCCAAACTAGCCTATTCTAGGCCATGGGAGATGCAATCTACTAATCTCAATTTTATAATGTTAAATGCCTAATATTTGTAACTTATCTTTCTGATAGCATCCTTTGGGAAGTAACGTACTTTCATATGGCTCTTTGTTAGCAAAAATTGCCCAGATCACAATGCCAAAGCTGTAAACATCTGATTTCTCTACTGGCTTGGTATTAACACAGCGTAAATGCTCTGGGGCCATGTAGAAAAGAGTCCCAGCATTGTTCTGGTTAGCGCTCTTCATTTGCTTCTGTCGGACAGTTTCTTCTTGAGTCAGCCTACTCCAGCTCTTAAAGGAGGCAACACCGAGATCTGCAATCTGAAAAATGAGACACATCAGAGCTAGTGCTGTAATGAAGAAGAGATAAACAAGTATTGCATGCAGTGCTCAATTTTATCAAGTCTTAATACTAATCTAATAACTTATCTAAAAATTAAATAGTGAAAAAAATACAACTTAGGAAAACAAACAATTGGATTTTTTGTTTGGTTTGGTTTTTGTTCTAAGTAAAGAATCACTGCCAATTGGGAACTATTAGGCTGAACTGTTACTATTAATTGTGGAACACTTGCACAAATGTGAGAAGAAATTTGGTTTCACTCATATTGACAGTCATATTTGAGGTCTGCTTGCAGTGCTCGTGGGAGAACAGAAGATTCACAGGAGAAGAATCTAAGATTCAAACCTAGAATCAATCTATGAGATGGGCAGATAGGCCTTCTCCCTCACTGTCCCTTCTACTCGGACTCCATTTCACTCAACCACCTTAGATCTTCCTTCAGAAAAGGAAAAGAAGAGGATTTAAAATGATGTGATATGTACAACAAAGAGACATGGAAAAGAATAGCATGGAATAGGTTAAAGCAAAGATAGCTGGGTACTGTGTGCTTGACAGTGTGATAGTATGGAAACTTTAGGGTGCAGATTTGCAACTAGACTAATGGCTGGTGGTGAAGGAAGTAATCCTTCCCTCCTTTCTCCCATTCTCCTATTATGTGGTCCCTCTGCTCCTCTTGTTCCAGCACTGGCACTTACCTGGGGAGACCTAGTGCAAGGCAGTCAAGCAGCTTGCTGAACCAAGTGCTCTCCAACAGGATAGCACTGCCAAAAAGGTAAATGGTAATCTGCTGGTTTGGCTTCCTAAATCAAGGCAGGCAGGGTGTTCAGATTAGCACCAGTGCTAACACAAGGGAACAGGAGATCAACAGGAGAGGAAAGCTGAAAGAAAATGAGCCTGTCTCTCTTGGCCATAGGCAGCTGTCAAACCGAGTTATGTAACTCAATTACTTCAGATAAAAGTGAACTCGCTTTTCTATCTTATTGCCTCACACTATTATTGTTCCTCTTGAATTTCTGAAGCCTTGGGCTATGTTTAGAGGTTGTGTATTCAGAGGAAAATCTAGGTGACATTCTGCTGAGGAAGTAGGAGTCCAGGTTCATGTCTACAAGTAAAAGGAGCTCTAGTGATAGACAAGGATATGACATAAAATTTTTGCTACATTTACAGTTTCCTGGAACAACTATTTCCCTTTCCAATTATTGACAATGTTAAACGTATGCAAGCAGATATATTGTACAACAGTTGCCTTAAATTACACTTTTGATGAAGCTACTTTAAGAAGCCTTATCCGATTCTGAATATGATCCCATGTTCCAGATCTGTTTGTCATGAAATGTGATGATAGCCTAGTTTGGTCCTGTTCATGTAAGTGAGCTGAAACCCAATGCCCCATACAATTTACATTTAAAGCAGATCAAGATGGGGTTTTTAGCTTTGGAAAAGAAATAAATTTATAATTCTTATCTGCAAGTTGCTCATACTGCATTTGCTACTATATTAACCTTGTCGAAGAACTTCTCACTAATTTATGTGAGAGAAATGAGAAATATGACAGAGTTCTATGAGTTTCTATGAGAAATGGAAAATGGCAGAGTTCTCTTCACAGAAATTTATTCTATAGTTTCAAACTGTAATGGGGTGACTATTTCAACAACTCACCTTGACCAGAGACAGGATATTTGATGAGGACTGCTGCAAATTCCCCTCAGGTTTATTCCACAGTTGCCTCTATATTTATGTACCTTGATCCAAAACCCCACAAAAGTTAATAGAAGGGTTTTGGAACAGGCTTATAAACCATTCTTTGAAGGAGTGTCCTGATGGGTTTTTTTTGTAGCTCCTGGATGCCATTTTAAAATGATGACTAAGCAAAAAGAGGGGTACAAAAGAGGAGAAGACAACAGGCAAAAGAAAGAAAGGAATAAAAAAAAGGAAGTGAAGGCAGGAGGAGAAATTACAGTAATAAAGGACAAGAGCCATTATCCATAAAACATTCTATTTTGTTGCAAATTCTGGATTAACACTTGTTTCATCTTTCTAATTGTTTTGTTATTTATAGCTTGTTAATTCTCAAAAATATTTTTCATGCCCTTAGTGATTCTTTTTTTCCCAGTTGGAGGAATACTGTACGAATCTCAGACTCAGAGGCTGTATAGGCCACCATAATTCAGCAATCCAGGGCTAACACAGTGATAGCTCACTAAATTACAAAGGCATTCATCTACCAATTCCATCAAGTTAGGAACTCTAACCAGCACGCCTGAAATGGGTTCTTCAACCCAAATCACCCAGCCTTCTCTATTTGCATTCTAACAAGTACCTTAATGTGGAAGTCTCTGTCCACAAGGATGTTTTCTGGTTTTAGGTCTTTGTGTACAAAGCCTTGCTCATGCAGATAAAGCATTCCTTCTGTGATCTCCAGCACAAAACGGCCTCTCACTGATAAAGGTACTGAGAGCTAAAAGAAAGAAAAAGAAGTACCATCTATTAAAAAAATGCAATTACAATAATCAAATTAAAACCCAGTCTTTAAAAAAAGTTCCTTAGTCCCAAGAGCACCTCTGCTTTGCTATGGTAAGAAAAACCTGCATCACCAGTGGGTTGAGGGAGGTGATTTCACACTCTACTCCACACTGGTATGGCCTGACCTTGAATACTGTGTGCAGTTTTGGCCACGATTTAAGAAGGATGTAAAGCCATTAGAGAGTCTCCAGAGGAAGGCACAAATATGGTCAAAAATCTGGGAGGAAGCCATATGAAGAGGGGCTGAGGTCACTTGCTCTGTTCAGCCTGAAGGAGACTGAGGGAATATCTCATCATGGTCTACAGCTTCCTCGTGATGGGAAGCGGAGGGACTGGCACTGATCTCTTCTCTCTGGTGGTCAGTAATAGGGCCTGTCAGAATGCCATGAAGCTGGATTAGACAAGGTTACTTTGAATATTAGAAGAAGATTCTTCACCCAGAGGGTGGTGGTTGTGGATTTTTGAGGTTGTCCTGTGCATGTTGGACTTGATCTTCCAAGGTCCCTTCCAACTATTCTATAGTTGTAAGGTCCTTGTTGGATCAGAATTTTGGCATTAAAATAACTCTAGAGTCACTCCACATTTACAAATATTTGCTACATATTTAACAAATTCTCCCCATATCTCTACAGCTACTTCTAGAACTTTTTAATCTGTAATTGGTCTGCTTCTCTGTGATGCACAGGAAAGCCATTGTCATTGCCTGCTGTCTCTAGAGAAAGACTCCATTCTCTATTCTCTGTCCCTTTCAAGCAGCTCACCAACCCTCAGGGACAAAGTAATTGATTACTCACACTCTGTAGTACTTTCATCATGTTCCCCCGGTCCACATACTCCATCACAAGTGAGTAGTTTCCATCTTCCAAAATGACACCGAGTAGCTTTACCACACGGTCATGCTGCAGTCTGCGCATAATCTTGCCTTCTTCAAGAAGGGAAACATTGTACCTGTAAAACAGAAATTACGCTGGATTTAGGTGCCAGCCTAGAAAGAACAAAGGGATGAAAATTGCACTGATTCATGATGAAAACCATGACCAAAAATGTCAGTGCCCCTAGAACCCCTGCAAGATTAACCGTACTTTCAGCTGATTTTGAATTTATACAGAATTGCTCATGCGAGGTTATATTCTCTAAGATTCTGCTCAAATGCCTTACACAGAGACTGTTTGCTCAGTCTAATTTAAAGGCCTGCTTTTCAGAAACTGCATAAGCATTCTTCTTGTAGGTAGCTGTGGATGTCCAAATCTTTAAACTGGGGTGAGATCTGGGCAGAGCTGAAAGAGCCTTGGAACAAGGAGGATCAAGATCCACATAAGTACAGGAAACTATTTATAGAGGTTTTGTTTCCAAAGGGCTTCATGTTCAAAATGGATTTCTTACAAGGGAAGCACACACATACTAAATGATGACAGCATTTGCTAACAATTACTGGTTTAGGATGCATTAAAAGCCTTGACTCTTTACCTCAGCCTCTGTACAATCCATGAATAATCACAGGTACATAGCTGGGACCTCACTAAGGGACTTAAAAAAGGATAGTATCTATTACATAATGAATCGAAGGGGTGGTATTTTTATTATTGTTCCTGCTCTAGTCATCAGACAAAAGGATGTAAGAAAAGCTTGAAACTATACTGCTTGCTAATGCTTTCCTACCCTCTGACTTAAAAGGAAATTGCTTTCTCCATCTGTGTTCCTCCATATTACTAGAGAAGAAACTGGTTGTTTTGTTTGCATTAGGATCAGTTTAAGAATTTGCTAAAGACTTTTGGTTCAGTATTTTAAGAAATAATAAAATGATGAGCCTGTGTAATGAAAAAATAAAAGCACAAACCCAAAAATACACTTGGCAGGCCTGTCCATTTTAACTGTGGTCATCCCAAACTGTGGTTTTTGCAGGCTACTACAATCTCTTAATTTGCTTTCCACCAATGAAGTAAAAACTCAGTTAATTTATTTATCATAACCCAAAGTAGAAAAAACATGGAATTTTGCCTCTTTCTAGTAGATGACTCATGGGAGAGTTTTAGGATAGTAATAGCTGTGAGGTAGTAGAGCTGCAACGTAACCTGAATCCACTGAAATCATCAGCTAATTCAATCTTTGAATTAAATCAGTGGGCTTGGCTCACTTTGCACTATCTCAAGGGAGAGACAGCTACATTCATGGTACTAACACACRAGGTTGTAGTCCTGCTGATAATTTATGTGTGTCTAGTTCCTAGTGGACATCTACAGTTGGATAATTTCATTGCAAACATATGTGCAAGTTTGAAAATATCATATGACCACTGAGTTCCTGCATTTCCTTAAGGGTACAAGAGTCCTCTTGATTCTTAACAATTCATGATAGTGCTCACCTGTTACCTGCTATTTGATTAGCAAAGTAACAAAACCCAGGAACTTCACTCAACTATGAGTTAAAACTAAAAAAGTTGCTTTAGAGGGGGAAAAAAGAAAATTTGCGGTACAGCTGTTAGCATTGTTTTCTTTCCTCCACATAAAGTGTCTCCAGAATCCAAAGACCTGAAATTATT
Source organism: Turdus rufiventris (assembly GCA_013186435.1). NCBI lineage: Eukaryota > Metazoa > Chordata > Aves > Passeriformes > Turdidae > Turdus > Turdus rufiventris. The sequence continues at coordinate 4,286,214 of PYHW01010670.1, forward strand.
GCACTTCATTTAGGTTTATCTTAATCGAATTTAAAGGACTTAGACTAACTGAAATGAAAATCAGAACTGAGGTCAGTAACTTACTCAGTGCGCTGCGGTCCTGTATACACTTTTTTTAATACTACAAATCCATGTTTCTTGTGATAGCATAAAGAAATTGTTCCAAATCCTCCAGCATCTAATTGTTTTTCTTCACGCAAATCCTTGGTGTTCATGTGGATGTCTTCTAGAGACATGGCTGCAGTCTTTGTGGCTTAGCAATTAAAACAAATCTGGACCTGCAGTATAAAGGATGAAAAAGAAGTGTCATTGAAAGCATTTAGCTGTTGCACTAAAAAAGCGTACATTTAAGTAGTGCGACAGAAACATAAACTCTCGTGACCCTTATGAATGTTCAGCTGGAAACCAAAAATGCTGTGGTTCTCACAGAATCAGACTTTAAAGATCACAATGATTTATCCTGTCAACCCACTACAGTTATATTCAGTTGATGTAAAACTGCTTCAGTGATTTCTTCACCCGAGGATCTCAAAGTGCTGTTGATAAATAGTTTTTATCCGTACAATATGCAGTGGATCAGTACTGTCCCTGCACTTCAAATGTGCAAAATCCAAACCCCAGAAAAACCAAGAGCCATGGCTCTAAAGGCAGGTAGTGCCTAATAATTCTGATAGGTATCTTGTTTTCTGAATTGCCCAAACATGGGCCTGTCAGGTGCTCAGATGCTTATATAACTCTTAAACTACCTTTTAGACATCTTTGCAAATGTAACTCTAAAGGATTTGCTTAAAGCTTAAACCAAACAACTAAATAAAAGGTTCCTCTGGAGGGGGAAATGAAGGACTCAGCTTCTATGGGAAACTTAATTGCACATGTACTCAAAGAAACAAGTGCTAGGAAGGAATATTTATGGCAACCTCTCCTCTGCCTATTAAAAAGAAAAGGAACAAAGAAATCGTGAAGGCTTGTAGTAACTCCTAAGTGCATGGAGACAAAAATAGTTTGGGGGATATTATGAAATGGGTAGGTAATAGATAAGTAAACAGATAAATAATAGATAAGTAAATGCCAGTGGATGCCAGAATAATTTTAATCCTTTAATAAAGTTGTGGTACTCTCTTGCCTAATATGTTTCCCAGGCTAGCCCCTGCCTTCAGTACATGCTATCAAGCTGCTTTGCTAGCACTGGTGAAAGCCAACAAGTTCTGCCTTTTTTTCCCCTTAGGAAGTTTTTCACTTAATCATCTTACATCAGGTAAAGAAAGAGTTTGCTGAGAAAAGACAAAGTCCAAGAGACTGGCAGGGCTGTTCGTTTTCCACTCATCTTGGGAAATTAGGACAGACAAGAGCTGGGAGAAAGGCACTACCTCTAAGTGCCACTATCAGCAACAGTTGATTGGCTCGTTTGGCTTACTAAGAGCTCTAAATTGTGTAGCAAAGGGACTCCCAAGTTTTTCCAGACCAACAAATGACTGCTAACTCCTGTAAACTACTCTGCACCTGTATCATCCAATCTCTAATTGAAAAGATGACTTAATGTTGTGAACATCAGCTGCAGCCTACTTTTGACAGCCTCATTACCACAGGCTCTTTGGGGAGCCTGGGAACTAAGGAGTTAGTGTGTGTGGAAAGTAGGTACTTAAGGGAAGAGAGATGTTTCAGTGCAGAGTTGGAATCGGTCTTATCAGCTCAATACTGACAAACCAAAACAGGAAGAATAAGTGAATGAAAAAAACAAATTTGGCCTGTAGAACAGATAGAGCAACAGCTTTCTCTTCCAAGTACATATAGAGACTCTATGGGCTGTTGTAGTACAGAGAGGAAATAACCTCCCTACATCCAGAGCAGTGTCCTCGCTTCAGAGTTTTCTGCTTTGGCTTTACAGACTTCAAAAAGATGCAGACGTTGCTTTGCTGCAGTGCTAGCCAGCATTATAAGCGCAGGCCTGGCGATATGGCTGCACTCATTTAGTAAGAAGTTAAGTCCTGCTATGCCTAATAATGATTTGTTTGTTGTGGTAGTTTTTCTTTTTGGTGGTTGCTTGGTTTTGGTTTTTGTGTTGTTTTTGATTGATTGTTTTGGGGTTGTTTTATTTCGGTTTTTTAATTCCTTTACAGCTAATCAAATAGCGGGTAACAAATTACTCATAGCAGTCCAAGAAGGACTCATAGTAGTGCTATTGCTGCTTTCATCTCCCAGGAAATTTCTGGTGTGGTAATACTGACTTTTGTGCAGATGGGATGGATGTCACATGTGCAAGGGCCTAAATTAATTCATGAGTGTCAAACATGGCATAAACTAACATCTTGTTTCTTTATCTTGGTCTCCCTTCCAAGAACTGGTTTAATGTCACTTATGTAAGTTAATTTTTCCATGCTAACAGCAATTATGCATCTAGGTAGTAATTGTAAAACTTGCATATGCTTTTCTTGTGAAAACAAAGTAGATGCGTATTTTTGAATCTCAAAAGTTGAATTAATACCACTGATAGCTTGGGAGTGGCATTCAATACCATATAACCTGGCAAAAAAAATCTCTTCCCAAAACTGCAACAAATGCAGAACCTTGTTCCTATGTACAATGCTAATTACCTGTTCCTACCAAGCCACGTGTAGTCACTATAACCAGAAGTCCTGGAAACTCAAAACAAGTAATAGCTTCTAAAACCATAATGTATCTGCTGAAGTGAGTTGGGTAACATTCAAGAAGAGGGAATTTTCTTATTAGATGGGAAGGACCCTTCCCCCTTGGGTGTGGTAAGATGCTACTGCTTTTTTGGTTGTTCTTATTAAGTAATGAATAGAAGCTCTCTGATCTAATGACTTATTTCAAACCCAAACGTTAGGGGTTTTATTTTGTTTGTTTGGGGCTTTTTTTGTTGTTGTTGTTGTTGGTTTTTTTTGGTGTAGAATGAATATCACAGGAAAACAATGTCTAGCCAGGCTTTAAAGCAAAGACTACTTATTCTGTTATACTATTTACTTATTCTGTTATACTATTTAACATAAGATATTGGCTTATGATACCTTGAAATGTCAGATGATAAAAAACCAAGGACAGAAGCTCACAGACTCAGGTTCATTCCAACCTTACTGCTTCTTACTGAGATACAGGGTAGTTTACATGTATCCTTAGTACTTAGGACACACCAATTAATGCATTATGTATTTGTGGTTAAGAAAACAGAAATTTTGTAGCTTAATTTAGACAACCCTTATAGAATCCTATGCATTCTTCTAGTGGTTAATTTGTTTAGTGAAGTAGCCCTCATCTATATACTCGATTAATTATAAAGCAGTTCTTCCATATACTATTCTGAACATTTGTATTTGGTTGGGTTCATATTTACCAAGCACCAACATCGATTATTTTAAATACCAGTTGCTGGAAGAGAGGAATTGCTGTCCACCAGTATGACTGGTGTTCTTTAGAAAATGATAGAAGTGTGCTAAGTGGGTTTGAGGCGTTTTTCTTTTCAACACCATGGTTTGTCCTCTTCTCTAACTCCTAAAGGACATATAAATTCACAAGAATCATAACCTGAACATTAGGTCATCGGGTCATATTCCTAATCACTGTTCAAAAGCACTTTGCTCAGTTTTAACGATTTGTAACCAATCTGATGCAGATCTGATGTGACCAGCATGGTTAAGGAGGAGCACTGAGCACATTAGCACAGTAATATCAAAAAACATTGATTGCAGCCTTTTGTAGTCTAATGATGCTCCCAGCACCTAAGTTCATAAGAGGTGCTACGAACTTTAATTGGAAAAAATGAATATGTTTACGAGTAGCAAAACTCGTGGCCAATTCAACTGACTGAATTGTCAGTCCTTAATGGAAAGGAATAAAGAACAGAAACCAAAGCTGTTATTCCCAAATGAGTAACAGGAGACAAACAGAAAGCTTGCTACAGCTGATAACAAAAATATTGCCTCTGATAAGGATGTTTCAAAAGCTGTCGGGGTATCTCAGATCCGTTGCTGTAAACGTCATAACCCATTCCATCTAAACCTTTTAGTTCTGCTCAGGTTTTTAAGCTGATGCATCTTTTCACTAAGGAATGATTTTTTTAAAATTATTTTTTCCTTCTGGAAATAGCAAAGAAAATACCTGTGTCAGATCGTCAGCAGCTTGCATTAAGGATCCTGTGGGAAGGGGAGGCGAAGCCAATGCAAAGGGAAACAAAGGTGTTTTGCAACACAAGTTTTCACAGGAGCCAGAGGGAGCGTGGGAGGAGGAAAGGATGGGGTCTGTGCAGTGGCCTGTACCCGTGCAAAGGCGTTACAGTCGGCTCTGGTGACAAAACTGTATATTCCGTATGGGACTCGGGAAAGGCTGTCTCGGCCGGGGCGCCACGCCGGGCCCAGCTGCGGGAAACGGGCGAGGCAGGGGCGCTCCCGGGCGCTCCCGCTCAGCGCCAGCGCAGCCGCGGTGCCCGGGGCGGGCAGCGCCAGAGGCGGCTCCTGGCCAAGGAGCCAGGAAGCCCCGGCTGCTGCTCTGGCCTAGTTCCTCGTTCGCCCATTTGCCATATGGCCCTTTCCCTCCCCGGCTGCTTCCTGCCGCCTCCTCCTCTCGTACGCACCGCTCCGCACCCGCCGCTTCCCGTTCCCCGTGCCCAGGAGCCCCTCCTCGGTGGTGCGGCATGCGATGGGTGGCACGGAGCGCCGCACCGCTGCCGGGCACCTCGCCTCGGGAGCCCGTCACTCTGGTAGCCCCCTGAATCAGGCAGCGGTGGCGATGCCTTCGCACCGCGGGGTCGCCACCCTGGTTTCGGTTTCGGTGCAGCAGCGCGGGCCCCCCGCCCCGCTCCTCCCTCTGCTCCCGCTGCCCCCGCTCCGGCGCGCCTGCCTTACCGCTCGGGCCTCCGAAGGTCCCGGGGCGTCCCCGGGCACCGGTGGCAGTGGGCTTTGCCCCCACCGCCAATTAAGGAACGCCTCGGGCCCGGGGCAGCGGGAGGAGGCGGAGCGAAGGCTCGAAGCGGCGCGGGTGCCGCCCAGGGATGCGTCACTGCCTCGGGTCTCGATCGGTGCTTGCTACGCGGTACCTCTGCCACTGCCTCAACTTTCTGGGCGCGGAGATCCCTGCTACACGGTGGCTCTGTCACCTGTCGAGCTCTCCGGGCACTGCGATCGGAGCTACACCGTGACTCTGTCCCTGCCTAAGCTCTCGGGGCACTCGCAAAGGGGCCGGCACAGAATGTGTCGCTGCCTCAGCTGTATGAGCATTGCCATCGGTGCCTCTCCGTACTCTGTCACTGCCTGAGCTCTTTGGGCACTATGGATCTTGAAAACCTCTGGACGTTATCGAGACTGAGAGCAGGTTGGGAGTTCGACGAATGCTGGAAATGCCTTCGTCTAAGGAAGATTTGGCGCTGGACATGTGGGGATTTTTTTGTTCAGGAAGGGCGAAGGAAGGATTTTCTGTTTGTCAGCAGAGTGTCTATTACAGGTAACAGTCCTGGGGACAATTGCAGGAATACATAACCAAAAGGATCTCTCTTCAACCTCCTCTAAATGTCAGGTGTGTAGCTAATATGGCTTCTTTACACTAGGGCCATACATTTGCTGTTCTTCTGTGAAAGGGATGGCAGTTATGAATGTCTAATGATCTTTCCCATTCTGGGGAACTGTTGCATTCCCTGTGGTGCTTTAAAGGGGCAATAATAGAAGACCAGCAGTAGATGAGCGTGGTAGGGCAATAGCAGCCCACAAATTATGTTTTTCATTTCTCCCTTTGATGGTCAGCAACGCAGTATGTGAGCTCCTAAGGCACCCATCTACCCTTACCTGCTCTCCCAGGGGTGCCACTGTCTGCTTTGTGCTGGCCCACACGTGCATCT
>PYHW01010673.1:7498-29439 GCA_013186435.1 Turdus rufiventris
CTCCAGCTCCCTCAGCCTTTCCTGAGATGCTCCAGGGGCTCCAGGTGTCCATGTCCTGAGGATCCAAAGCTGGACACAGCACCCCAGAGGTGCCTCAGAGGGTTGGGGAGAGGGGCAGGATCACTCCCTGACCTGCTAACAATGCTCTTCCAGGATCCTGTTGCCATTCTTGGTCAGCAGGACACTCTGCTGGTCATGGAGAGCTCATTGTCCAGCAGGACTCCAGAGCTGCTCTCCAGCAGGTCACCACAGCAGTGCAGCTGCAGGGGTTTATTCCCCTCCAGCACAATCTTTCTGCTGCTTTAGTTGCCTGCCCAGGTAGTAAATTCCATCAGCACACCTGGATCAAAGAGTAGATAAAGTGGGGAGGAGTAAAGACAGCATGTGAATGTGTTTAATCTCCTGTGTTCTGTACATTCACCTTTTCTGATTGTTTCACACTGAATCCTGAATTGAAGTGAATCTGCAGTGAAGGAAGATCCTTAATGTTCAAATTTCTTATTACTGAGGGACTTGGGTTTGTGGACAGAGATATCAGAAGTAAATAAAGGGAATTCACAGAGAACCCAGTAGTGTATCTTCTAATCAAAGTGAAAAGAAAAACTTATCTGGAATTAAAAGAAAGAAAAAAGCTTCTGTGGATGCATTGCTTTATTCAGCATTCATTAGACAGCTTTAACCAGATTATCATAAGCTATTCTAAGCAGCTTTAATCTTTCTTAATGAAACAGATTATTTAATTATAAAAACATTTACACTTGAACTTTCCTGCAAATAAGGGAAGCAGTCACAGAACAAGCTACCAGCCCTAATGCCCTGATTTTTATCTTTATTTTAGTGGAAAAGAGGGTTTGAATAAATGAGTGCACTTGCCTTCATAGGGCTTTGCAAAACTAGCAGTTCCCATTTTAGACCAGAAGATGGACTATTAATTCACAACTCAGCACTGTTCACAGGAGGGTGTTTTAAATGGCAAAGTACTAAGAAAAGGAAAAGAAGCCATAGGAGCATCTCCTGTTGAGATGCTGTGCATGAGAAATCTGTTCTCCAAATCTGTCCTGAGTTGTTTTTCATTTCCATGATCCGTGTTCATCCTGCAGTGCCTGGTTGAGAGATGTACACATGAAGATAATGCTGCTAATAAACTGAACTTAATAGTGAGGGAAATGTCAGTGGAAAAAGGGGAAAAGATTTGTTTCCCCTACTTAGTATTCTGGTATCATAGAATCACAGAATTATTTGGGTTGGGAAGGACCTTAAAGATCATCTAAAATTGGATCTTTGTTTATAAATATATAAATATATTAAAATGGATTTCTATAGATCCAATTTCTTTCTGCCATTTGAACAAGCATTGTTTGGAGGAGGATTTTTTTTTCACTGGTTGTTGAATATGTTGCAGAAATTTCTTTTAATAAAGTTAAAATCCATATGCTTGTGCTGTGGAGGGGTTGTCCTTTTTTCATTAGATGTTGAAGTAAACTTGGTCATCCTGAAGTAATTTTTACTTTTCTGGGTTTTATGCCCCATTAATGCACAACTCAGTGTCCTTCATTGTAGTTCTTTAACCATCTTTGAAATATCATTAGGAGATCTGGTCATGTGTTCATAATTCTTACATTATATAATCTCTGCTTTGTTAAAGCATGGCTTTAGAGAAACAACATTTATTAAAATAAATTGGTGGGTTTGTGTTCCTCATTTTTGGTTTGTTTTGCTATGCCAGACAAGTTAACTTGATTTTTTTTAAATACTTCATCTGTCACTGCACTTTATAGCACTTCAGACATCTCTTGAAATGTTGATTTTTCAATCCCTTCAATACATTATTTTCCACAAACAATAATTCATCATTGAAGTAAAGCATTTTCTGATTAGTATGTTGTTGTTTTGTATGTCGGTTTATTAATAAACTTGTATGCTTCCTTTGCATGTGCCTCACCCTCAGGTATTTGTACAAATGTACAAAATTAAATCATATATGAATGTTTTGGGGCACTGGACAGAGAAGCATTTCTGTAGACTTATCCCTTTAAACCTCCAGTCTGCAAATTCTTTGGTGTTTGTTCTCTGGGCTTTTACTTTAATGTGGCCACTTTTCATCTTGCAGGTTCTAGCTGCATTAGGAAATGAGTGGAATTTTGTAAATGTTTCTGTTTTCTTGGCAGAGCTTTTGAAGATGGCACCATTAGAACATATCCCATTAGATATTAATATCAAGGAGCCCCGATGGGATCAAAGCACTTTTATTGGACGAGCCAATCACTTCTTCACTGTGACAGACCCCAGGAATATTCTGTTATCTGATGCCTCACTGGAAAATGCGAGAAAAATTGTGCATGATTACAGGTATGACTACTTCTACTACTGGCCCCAAAAGTCCAAGTCAATGATAGGTGATATATTTAAAAGGAAATACTTAAAACACTGTATTCATTGCAATGCTTCTTATTCCCACTTCAGAGCTTGAAATCCTTTCCTTTTTAATCAAATTTGCTAATGAATGGGGAAATTATGCCCCTCTTAAAGGTTCTGAAACACAGAAGTGTCTAATTCTGAAGATAGTTAATATGACAACAAAGCTTAAAAATCCCTCTTATGTGTAGTATTTGGGGCAATTGGTTTCTTAAATACTCTCAAAGTGAATTTTCATAGTTCCACACTAATGACCTCAGAGATTGTGGCTCAACATTTTAGCTCTAAAACCTAGTGCAGGTTTGAGTCAACAGACTAAGCCAACACAACCACTGTTGGGAGTTTTAATTCTTTTTATTTCACCAATCCATTTAAAAGCTGAAGAATCTCCACAAGGTCTCATGACAGTCTCAAATAACTTGGGGTGAACATCCCCACATCCTCTGATGCCACATTTCTCACAGGAGTTTGCAGCATTTTCTAACAGTTGTGCTTTTTGCTGTTGTCTTTTTTCTTCACCTGTCCCCAGACAAGGCATTGTGTCACCTGGCTTGACAGAAGATGAGTTGTGGAGGGCAAAATACATCTATGATTCAGCTTTTCACCCAGACACTGGGGAGAAGATGTTTGTGATCGGCAGAATGTCCGCCCAGGTCCCCATGAACATGACTATCACAGGCTGTATGATGACCTTCTACAGGTGAGAGGTGGCAGTAAAACACATAAAACATCTGCCTGTGAATTAAAACCAATGTTCTTATCAAAAGATTTATTGTAAATATTGTGAAATGTGAAATTTTGCTTTCTTCTCCTTGTCTCTCTCCTCGTTCCCTCAAGTCAGTATCTCACTGACTGTATTGTTTGATTCAAATAAGCGAGAACTTCTGCATGGTTACTGTTTGCAGTGGCTTTTCTTGATTTGTTATCATTTTTTCATGCTGTTAATTCAACTGTGAGTTTAATAATAATCATTATAATTGTTTCTCTTTTCAAGAACGACTCCAGCAGTGCTTTTCTGGCAGTGGGTCAACCAGTCCTTCAATGCTATAGTAAATTACACGAACAGGAGCGGGGATGCCCCCATCACTGTCAGGTCAGGCACTGAACCTCATGATTCTGATGTTTAGAAGTTGCTCTCTGATGTACTTGAACATGGTTGGGCATTAAAGTTTGAGATGAGACAGGGATGAGTTTTTCCTTCTGTACTAATTATTAATTTGATATGCACAGATGAGAAGTCTGAGGATGGCAGAGCTGAGAACTCCATTTCTGCCATTAAGGACAAGCCTGAGCACCTTGTTCAAGGGCACTTAACAGGGCAGGATTTAACAGGAATATGTTTCAGGGCTCAGTCAACCATTTGCAAGTTTTTCTGATCAGTTTGGTGTCCTGCCAGGATATTTCTAAGCTGATATTTTGTGGGGGTCTTTAGTTGTGTCACTGTGCCACCTTCTCAGTGCCAGCACACACCACACTGAGGGTTCATTTACAAAAAGAGTTTCCTTCAACTGGTTTGTGCTTGTTTCTACTTCATGTCTGAAAAAGAGACTAAATAGATGGAGGAAGCAAGAAATCTCAAACTGAAAGAAGGGAAATTTAGGTTAAATAAACAGAAAAAAATCCCTGTGAGGGTGATGAGGCCCTGGCACAGTTACCCAGAGAAGCTGTGGCTGCCCCATCCCTGGAAGTGTCCAAAGGCAGCTTGGATGGGGCTTGGAGCAATCTGGGATAATGGGAGGTGTCCCTGCCTGTGAGGGTGGAATGGGATGAACTTGATGGTTCCTCCCAACTCCAGCCATTCTATGATTGTATGAATATAAAACTGGAATTGCAATACTTGACTTTCTGGTTTTGAAGCTTGCTTAAAGATGTCTGGGAGCAAACTGTGGATTCCAGCACATAGAGACCCCTCCTAGCTGGGAAGTATGTAAAGTGTGGTTTGGGGCAGGTTGGGTTGGATTTGAGTCTTTGAGCGTGGCTGATCTGTGCGTGTGGTGTTTGGTGTGGTTGATTGTAATTACTATTATAGACATGGCCTTGGAAATCCAACCTGATTTTACTTGGTTAAGCAATTAGGAAATTAAATAAAGAACAAACCCTTCAAGGTGTTCATTCAGATACATGAGAAAATGCTGAACAGGCAGCAATGCACAACCAGCAGAACCTGATTCAGTATTGCAATGTGGCTTGAATATGATTTTTACTGCTAGTGAAATAAAAATGTTTAATTCAGTGTTCCATTTAGATCTTCCATCCCCACCTTATTACAGTAGCACAAGAAAGCCCATTTAACTTCTGTAAGGGGAATAGCTATGTGTGTAAAATGTAATTCTTTTTCAAAGTGACACCAATGTAGCTGTGCATGTGCAAACATTTTCATTTCTGTTTCAGCCAGCTGGGAACAGCCTATGTTTCAGCTACCACAGGTGCTGTTGCTACAGCCTTAGGACTTAATTCATTAGCAAAGGTAATTTTTTTCTATTCTTACTGAACTGTGATGTCCCGTGAGAAGCTCACAGCTCATTTCTCCTCTGGTTTATCTGTGTCATGCATGGCTCCCACTGTGGAGTTGTTATGGCTGCTCCTTTCTTTAGATCCCAACTTTATTTTTTCCCTGTGGAGATGAGTTTATGCATATCTGTCAAACAGTCCATATTTGGTTCATTAGACTCTATCTAATAAGGTGCCTTTTCCCCAGGATTTTTTTTTCACCTTTCAAAGCATCTAATAGCACTTGAAAATTAATTGGAGCTTTAATTACACTTCCCTGTGATGCTACTAAATTCAGAATGCTTTTGCCGCTCTCCTGCCACTGCTCACTCTGGAGAGAAGCATTTATGACTTATTTCTTGTTTGAATCTTGTTCTACCTCTGCCCCACCAGTGAGTTTTCACTGAATTTTAATGTAAAGGAAATAAGTCTGGTCTGTCATTAGCAGATGAAGCATTTCAATAAAGACAATGATTATGTACATTTTTATTTCCCTTTTTTGCCTCTCTGTGTTTTCCAGCGCGTCTCGCCTCTCGTAGGGAGGTTTGTTCCTTTTGCTGCTGTTGCTTCTGCCAACTGCATCAATATTCCACTAATGAGACAAAGGTAGGAAAAAGAACAAAGATTACTCATGCTGGAAGAAAAAATGTTGTTCAGTTGGTAGATCAGCAAGTTGCTAAATAAAGCACATTTTGTATTCTAGCTTGTTTCAGAACCTTGCAGAGATCTCACGCATGAGGTTTTTTGTAGCAGGTGTAGAATAGAACATGTTCATTCATCTTCAGATAAATATTCAAAGAGTTCTTCATTCTTGGATCTCAGAAACCAGTTACTGGCTCCTTCAAAACTTTGATCACATGGACCTTTGAATACCAGCTACACTTTGGAAAAACAGTCATTTCAGAAATGGTGCTTGAAATCTCACCTGCACAACTTAGTCATAGAAGTCAGGCTCTGCAGTTCTGTTTAATCATTGAGGTGACAAAAATACGCAGTTTGTCAGAAACAAACTTTTTTTTCTGTGTTATGATTTGACTAGGAATAAGAGTAGTTCTAGGGAAAAGCAAATTAAAAGCATTCTATTATAAACACAAGGTTATGGGCAGAAAAGGGAATATAGAGACTTTACAATGGAAGTTGATCTTCCATTGTATTTTATCTTTTGTAAAATCTGATAAGTATAGGCAATCCTGAGGATATTTGCTGTTCTCTCTGCTTCCCCCAGTGTGGGTTTAACAGCTAACCCTGCACTTGAGCAAAAGATCTAATAGAGAATAATGTGGTTACAGAAACATAGTTTGGTTTGTGCCTCTTTTTATACTTTCAAGTATATTCTTCATGGTTGAAAAGACAGCTCAGACTAGAATGCCAGGGGGGAATTTTCACAGATCCTTCTGTTTCAACTCGGTGAAAATAATCTTCCTGTGTTCCATGAGCTGTCAGATAGGACAGACTCCACTTCCAGAGCAGTCCAGAAAATTCCACTTGCCTGAATTAATGTGTAAAGGGACCTGTCCCTTCTGTGGAACACAGGAAAAGCACATCTCCTTTCTTCCCCCTTGGAATGCTGTGACCAGACTTTAGCAGCAGGCTGCTGTTACAAGTATTCAGTTGGTAACTTCTCGATATGTTTTTCCTTGATCTTTCTCTGCCTTTTGATTTTATTTTATTTTTGTGCCGAGGAGTGTTACAAACAGAATCCCTTAGAAATTAAAATAAAACACATAATTCTTACAGTTGACAATTTTAAGGGACAAAGATAAGGTAACAAAAAATAGTGAAAAAATAAATTCACAGCCATCACTGCTTTATTTTTTACCTCTTATTCATCAGGGAACTCAAGTTTGGAATTCCTGTCACGGATGAAGATGGAAACAGACTGGGTGATTCATCCAAAGCAGCTCAGCAGGCAATTGCCCAGGTGGTGATATCCAGGATTCTGATGGCTTCTCCTGGCATGGGTAAGGATAAGTCCTGTGCACTCCTGATTAACAGTTCCTGCTGTGTGAAGGAGATTCAGTTCTATCCAAGTGATTTTCCTCAGGGTCCAAATTACCTTTCAGCTCCCCAGGCAGTGTTTGCCTTTCTGTTCAGAACTTCCCCAGGGAAATGTGGAAACATCTCAGTCTGTGACACTGAGCTGCAGCAGGAAAGCTCCTGGGATGCTTGTGCAGAAAAGATGGAGATAGCAAAGGAGTGGGAGCTTGCTTAGAGTTGGTTTAGGTTCTCTGTAAGTGCCAAATTTCTGAGCTCAGGTTTAGGTACATATGAAATTTCAAATTTGCTTATTGTGAGAATTACCTTTCTAAATATCCAACTGGCAATGTGAAATGAAAACTGAGTGAATGAAAAAATGCCGTGAAAATTGTATTGTGGTATCAGTTCAGCTAAACAGAAAATGAAACTAAGTCCCTTTCTCTCCAAGGTTAATGCCTTTTTTTATTTTATTTGCAGCAATTCCTCCCTTCATAATGAATACCCTGGAGAAGAAAGCCTTTTTAAAGGTTAGTCTTAGATAATCTAACTCTGTGTATATCCTAAGTTAATATTTTAATGAATTTTAAATACTTCCTGAATCTTCATATTTGCCTCCCAAACACTGTGGGAGGACATCCCTGTAGAACTTGATTTACAGCTGTCGCTTTCCTTCTGCCTTTCTTAGAGAGAACTTGGTTCTTTTGTCACAGTGCAAGGTAACATTGAGAAAATGGAACATTCTTGTTACATTTATAATTGTTCTTAGAATGCACATTTCCTCCTGTGAAATAAACCTTCCTTGTACTGAGCCTTGGATTACAGTTTATTGGGGAAAAAAAAACATTTTAGTAATGCTATTTTTTTCGAGATAGCAGTAAGGAGGCTTTGTTACCTGCTGTAGTAGCAATCTGAGTTTGGAAACAAAAAATTATGGTAAAAATCTCTCTTTAAAATTTACTGGATGTAAAGTGCAGAGTAGGCATAGAATGGACATTCTTTATCAAAGATTTCTTATTTCCTATATTGTTTTTATTCTAATCTAGTGTGAAGCCCCTGGTCTTGGTAAATTCATTACCTACATCAACATTCTGCACTGTGTGTGCATGAGAGTGTAAAGAACAATAATGGAATTAGTTACATAGTTGTCTAACACAAGGGAAATAATATTCAGGTGAGGAACCCTTTAATTCTTTACCACTGAAGGGAGTTTCATCCTCACTGCTGATATCACTGATTTAATTACTTGGTAGCTCCAGGCAAAGCCTCTGCCTGTGAGACCCACCCAAGAATCCTAAGAAAATGTGTCTCCTTCCTGTTAGAAAAAATTAGGAAAAACAACAGACCCTGCCTTGGAAAAGTTTGTGTGGGGGCAAGGAGGACAAGCAGGGGAAGATTTTGTTTGGAATGGTTTTGTTTGTCGAAGATAAAATTTAAAACCCTTTAGAAAGCTTTATCTCGGACTGTTTCTTCCCTTTGTGTCTCTTGTGCAGAGTGAGATTGCCCAGTGAGACACTCCATTTGAAATTGTTTCTGTCTTTATAAAGCAGGAACAGATTGCTTGGGGTAGTTGTGGCTGACTCATCCCTCAAAGTGTCCAAGGCCAGGTTGGAAAGGGCTTGGAACAACCTGGGATAGTGAAGGGGGTGGAACTGGATGACCTTTAAAGTCCCTTCCAACCCAAACCATTCTGTGATTGTCTTCCAATCTTAAAACTTCTTTTTCCCTAAAGTGCTTTGCTTCCCTCCCACTTGTTAACAGAAAACACTTTTGCTCCCAGTGTAAAAACAGGAAACGTGGCATTTGAGTTTCAGGCTAAAAATCAGTGTGTGCTGCTTTTATCTCCTGGAAGAAGTGAGCCTGCAGGGCATCCAAACACACCACAACTTGTGATACTGTGATGTTCTTGAGAATGTATTGCCTGGAAAATTAACCCTTGTTTAAAGAAATCTGGGGAAAAAATAATTTTGTATGTATTTGACATGTGAGAAATGTCACAAAGCTGACAAATACATGACATTTGAGAAGAAGGTGCAGCAATCCTCAGGGTCTGGAGACAAATACCTGTTATTTTTGTGTGGTGTAATCAACATAAGGGTGTTGTGAATTTTTCAGATCAGCCAAAATGAGCGATTTCTGCAGTGACTACTCGGTGGTCTCTGGTACCATCCTGACCGTTTATGCTCACCTGTCCTCTCCCTCAGCCTCAGAGACTGAATGCAGGTGAAGCACTGCTCTGCAGGTAGCCAGTGGTAACACCTGGTAGAGATTAGTATTAAATCCATTAAGGAATGAGCTGCATTTTTAACAAGCAGCTTCTGCATGTCCTCATGGAGTTTGAGAAGCACCATCCCATCCCAGCACTCCACCACCATCCCCACACTGCTTTACTAACTCAGCCTCTGCTTCACTGCCACTCTTGGAAATAATTCCTGACTGCTTGCCAAAACCTATTAAGCAACACACAAGGCCAAAAAAATAGGCAAATGGTTGTAAAATTATAAAAGAAATTAGAAAGCTGGCCTGCAGTAAGGCAGAGAGAAGGAAATGCTCGTGGAATGCTGGTCTTGGAGCAGCCTGCCATGCTCTGCTGTTTGGGATAAGATGTAGGTCATGTAGCCCAGCTCATCCCCCACGTTCCTGCAGTGTTTTGCACCAAGGCATTGGTGTGAATTAACATTCCCAGAAGGTATTGCTAGAAGATGCCTCAAGAATGTTCTTGCAGCACAAGCACATATTTACTGCTTCAAAAAGAAGTTGTCTTGAAAAGGTATTTTTATCTGTAGAAGTTTTTTTGCCGTTGGTTTCAGCAGCAGCTTTATGGCCTGTTTATGTAATTATGCAGGGTAGCAGTAATTGATTAGGCTGCATAATGTCTATTTTCATTATTCCCTTCATTGTCCTGACCAGCTCTGTGCAGAACCAAGTTATTTTACCTGCTGCCGCAGGAGGATCCGTAAAGAGCCTTACCCTGAGGGTTTATAGATTTTCCTTACAGGTAACTTTCTCCTAAAGAAATGAATTGTGTTTCTTCATAGAAACTTATTAAAATCCTGATGAACATTAAATTTTTAGTTTATATTACTACTCTTACACAGCTTTAGCTACAGTTTCTCTTCTGCACATTGCATTAACATCCAAGTTGATTCTAGAAGTTTCCTCATATAGCCTTGAAACAAGCTCTGTGAAATCTTTTAATTTGCAACTAAAGTCTGTATTGAAAACGGTCACAAAACCAGAGCAGAGAGTCTTCAAGCATTGTTCTTGAATGTCTTATGCCCTGGAGTCTTCCATGCATTCCTAATTTCACTGTCATTTGATTTAATTTTTTTTTTTAAACAGGCATAGCTGGCCTGGGAAAACGGAAAGATTTTTAAATCCAACAAAGAAAAGAGGCAGTTAGAGAAAAGCCTTATGGCTTTTGTTTGCTTAATTATCATTTCTCCATTTTCTCTGTTTGCACTAACGACTAAAAATGTCATAAAGACATCTGGAAATTAAATCCTAATTCATTGGGAACTGCCTTCTTCCACAGCTAAACGATAGTTCTCTAACACAGTGAATTCTTCTGCTCTTTCTCTTGTAGTTTCTCCATTTTCTCTCCTTGTGGGGGTGTGCAGCCTGCATTTGAATTTTGTTTTATTGTTTTATATTGTTCCCTGGGCAATTCCAATTCTTAACTCCGACCTCCCAGTGTTACTTTTTCCTCACCATCTTTCTGGGTTAGTGAAGGCTGGTAACAGTTTTGATAAATAAAGACTATAATTCAGATCAAGTTGGCAAAAAATGTTCTAGCACATAAACTCCCTGTTCTATTAGACACCTCTCTCTCTGTCTCTCTCTTTAAGATCAATGATTTGCTCTGACAAAGGCAAAAAAACCATTTATTCCTCTCAGGGCACCTTCCAGCAACCTTTTCAGTTATAAAATTGTATTCGGGGCTTTTCTGTTGCATACCTTGTGTCCCACACCCTCTGCAATGCACAGCATCCCCCTCCCTCCCTCCTCAGAGACACTGCAGGGTTTGGTTTGTGTTCATCACCTCTTGGCATGGACTCTCCTTGGGTATGAAATGAAAATTTGGGGTGAATTTATCCCAGCTGAAGGTCAGATGGAGGTGTTTAGAGAATGCCAGAACAGCAAAGCTCTGCTGCCTTCACTCTTCACCCTTCTTGCTGTTGTCTGTCCTCATTTGTTATCTCTCTGCAGGTTATTGCTGAATTGCACAGTTCTTCCTGCACTCATTTCTGGATTACAGATTGACTCCATGAAAAAAAAAAAATAAAGAAAACAGAAGCAGTCTTCTACATTGTTTCTTCTCCCTCAGGCTCTGGAGAAATTTTACTCCACACAAGCTCATTTTCCCACCTCAGACACTGCTGTGACCTCCCTCAGCCCGGAGCTTTGTCCTCCTGAGCTTTCTACATTTCCTTTGTCCATTTCTACTCTCAAACAGAGCCCAGATTTTGTTCACCATTTTCTCCTCTAACTGCTATATCTTGACAAATTCTTGCAGCCATGGTCTTCATTGAAAACATCATCCTCTGTATCAAGTGATTTTTTACCTCATGAGCTGTTTTAGAATTCCCCTTGTCTCCTCATGTCTGTCCTGCTTTTAGTGGAACAAGAGGCAGCAGTGTCCACTGAACAGCTCTGGGTTTACTTCGTTAGTAATGAATTACAACTAAAATTTTACCAATGAGGGAGGGTGGAATCCTAAATAATTATAAGGCTGCAAAAAAAATTCTTGGCATATATTCAAGTTCTGCAAAAGTTACAGAATTAACGAGGAATATGCTGAAAATGCATCCATGGGTTATGTGGTGCTTTCTCAGCTTTGTTTTCACAATCCTTCAACCCTTCTTTTCTTTCAATAAAAGGTGAACTCTTGCAGAACTGGAGTGTTGCTACAGGGACAAGTTCCTGTACATCAGGGGAAAATCATATGACAGGAGAAAGGGCTAAGAGAGGCAGATTACATCTCCCTTATTTCTGGCTGGTGGCTCTGGTTGCAGGTTAGAACCAATTGATGCCACCAAAGGGAAAGAGCTGGAACCAGGCTGAGCTCTTCTTTGGAATGCCTGGGCAAAATTCCCTGTGCCCTGCAGAGGTGTGGCAGCACCACTCCAAATTTCAGCTCTGTTGCTACTGTGGGCTTGTGAGAATCAAAGCAAAGGCCCAGGAGCAGGTCCTGAGTCCAACAGCCACACACTCATTGGAGTTTCTAAGGGATTTTTACTTAGGATCGCTGTGTTCATTGATTCCCCTGGGAATTTCCCTGCTGCTTTTCAAAGGGATTTGGCTCTCAAACTGGAGCTCAGCATGAAGCCACGCTGGTCAGGGTTCTGCCTTCATATCTCAGAGGCTTTTAGGTGCAATCTGTCTTTTATAAGCATTCCAGGAAGGTGGGAAGCAGGAAGAAAAGACTGCACACTCACTGTGTGTTGTTTTATTTTCAACAGAAATTTCCTTGGATGAGCGCTCCCATTCAGGTTGGATTAGTTGGAATTTGGTAAGTGATTTCTTTGGGTTGGGTCTGCTATCTTAAGAGATACTTGTAGAGTTTTGCTCTTCTTTTAAAGAAAAGGTTTAGAGAGTTAGGGCACAGGCAGTTATTTCCATCTCTGTAACTGATAAAATATCATGTTAAAAACAAAAAAGCCATTAGCAGGGAAGAAGCTGCCAAGAAAAAGCAGAGGGAGGGAGAAAGGGAGTGGCAAAAAAAGGAATGTGCAGTTTGATTAGAAAAGATGCTTTGGCTGCTATCTCTAAACAGTCAGTGGAATCTCATCCTGGAGGTTGATAATTCTGGAAACATTTGGTTAATAGAGTTTAATTTACTGTGTTCTGGCATTTTCTGTTGTCCTGCACACAAAAGTAAAATACTGTAAGGACATCAAATTTTGGAGTATGGTATTAAAATATTTAGTGCTATTTGTAGGTAAGCAATTTCATAAGGTACAGTGAGAAATAAAAGTTCCATAGCACTTTGGGGAACTTTACCTCACTGTGTACAGAACACAAGAAAGCTTTTTACCTAAATCATAAGATTTTTGAATTCTGTTTTAGCACTCTAAATATTGTAAACCTGGTTTTGTCTCCTCTAGTCTCGTGTTTGCAACTCCCCTGTGTTGTGCACTGTTTCCTCAGAAAAGGTGGGTACTACTGTGAATTGTTCTCACTTTAATGTTTTTCAGATCCAGTCATGGTGCTGCACACAGACACAAACACGAGGTCATTGCCTGCTCAAGCACAGTTTTAATTCCCATATAACAAAGGTGATAAACAAGAGAATATACAGAAAAGTAATAACTGTGTTATTCATCAGTAATATATAATAGTTGTTTACAAACCCCAGCAGCTCAAGATGAGTTCTATACAATATATTCATGTCCAGTAAGGTTATGGATGCAGTAAATACAGTCAGAGCCCATTTTATTTTCAGCTGGAAACTCTTCTAGTTATACAGAACAGCACTGGACTATCTGTGCTCATTTGTTATTTGATTAATATTTTTCCAGACTTTTGCATCAATACAGAAATAGCTCAGTACTGAAAGCTGTCTTAGAAACAATATTGATTATAGCTGAAATCATTAGGAAATTTGAATGATTATTTAGCAAAAAACTTAGCTCACTTGGGTATATAGTACGGACAGGGCCTTAAACTCAGCTGTCCCTCTCATTTTAATAGTGGTTGTCTAAATTCAACAAACTGCCAGCTGTACCTTAAACAGTCCAAGCTTGAGCTGAGTCCATTAAAATACTGAACAGCTAAGGCAGCTTTTGACTTCCAGAAAACAACAGCCAATTCTCAGTGTTGTTTGGGTACCACAACTGCCTGACACCATCTGTCTCCCTGCTTGGCCTAGGACAGAACTGTGGTAAACAAGTGTCACTAGGCTACCTGGAGCTGACTTGACAAACCAACCCAGCACACATGCTACAGTTCTTGATTTTAGCCAGGGCTCTCCAGTTCAGAGGAAGATTAGACCTTGAACTGTGTTCAGGAAATTGCAGCTGTTCAATTGACCTGGCAGCTTACTTTACTTCACTGTGAACCAGCTCTCATAAAAACAAACCATGTAGGCCAATACATTATATTTAATAAAAACTCTCTGAGGAAGGTAAGTTCCTATTGCCAGCAACAACCTGAGCAAGGAAGTGGATCCTTACACTCAGGGTAGTAGCAACAGCCATTTCCTAACTCCATAGAATATCGCACTGCCCTTGCAGCAGGGATCCATGTGCCCTGGGCTGGGAGCCTGCTTCCTTGATAAGATGTTTCAAAAAACACTTTTGACAGTGTAGGAAGTTTAAGCAGCTGCATTGTCTATCTTATTTTCCCTTCTGGTGCTTGTTTGATGTAACCCCCTTACTGTTTCTTTTGCTCAGTTCAATGTCGGTGTCGCGCTTGGAGCCAGAGTTGCAAGCCAAGATCAAAGAAAAGAGCCCTGGCCTAGAACGTGTGTACTTCAATAAAGGATTATAATTCAAGGAAGGCAAAGGATCTTCCAAGGAGAAACTTTTATGAACTTATTTTTTGAATTGTGTGCCAGCATAGACAAGACCACACCTTTATCTTGTCCTTTGTTAAACAAGTTTGATTATCTGCATTGTTTTACAGTTAAAAAGACTTTCCTCGGTGTAGTGGTTAAATTACATAAGGTCACTTTGTCCACTTTGGTATTGATTCAAAGTTTAAACATACATATCCAGAGATGTTTACACAAGCTCTCAAGCAGCTACAATAACAATAAACAAGCGCACAATGAAAACCAGATGCTATTATATTGGATTTGCCACCTGTTCCAGTAATAGCGGGGCAGGGACCTCCTTTTGAAAAGTCATAGAGCAACCGAACGAAGTTGCCACCCTCTGGCAGCCACAGGACGGGTGGCTGAACGTGTCAGGATGTTGTGCAGGAAGGGCTTTTTGCCAGGAGGCTGATTGGGCTGCAGGTTTTCCCTATTGGCACAGAATCGTTTCTTGAGGACAGAGGTTGGCGGCGCCTGCAGTTTCTGCACAGTGTGGTACTGCTCAGCAATGCAGGCTGCCTTCTTGCGCAAGTCCAGCTTCACCAGCATCATGTTGTTCTGCAGCTCTGCCAGGGTCTGGTCCTGAGGAAGGCAAAGCAACATTTTCTTTTAATACAAATATATTAAAATGTTGAATCATAGAAAGAAAAGCCCAGTCCTAGTTGGAACAGACCTTAAAGATCCTCTGTTAATCCAAGCCCCATCCAACCTGGCCTTAAAAACTTCCAGGGATGGAGCTGCCACAACTTCAGTAGGAAATGTGTTTTCTGTGCTTCAGCACCATCACAGTAAAAAATTTTTTCCTAATATCTAATCTAAACCTTAGTGTTAAGTTGTTCCCCCCCTTGTCATTCTCTGCTCATACAAAAATTGCCTCTCCAGCTTTCTTGTAGGCTCCCATCAGATACAATGACAATTTGTCTTAACTCCCTTGTTACTGTGAACTGAGGAGGATAAACTGCCTTTTGCCAAAATTCACTAATTCTTCTAAATAAAGACCATGCATAAAAGTTTCTCCTGTCAACAGTGTAGCAGTTCAGTAATACATAGGAACAGTAAGGGTGGGACAAAGCTGACTCCATCCTGCTGCAAATATGCTGCCATAGCAACTGTGATGGAATGGATAAGGAAATGAAAACTCTCAACTCTCCTACTTTAAGTGCAGGCTGCCAGTTAACTGAAGAGTAACAATTTAGGTCTCCTTTGGAGAGGTAAATACACAACTGACTCAGCCACTGAAAAAAAAAACTAAAAAAAAAAAATCAAAATATGTACTAGCAAATAAATCATTTTTTATTTGCGGCAGCAAAAACTTGGCTTGCTCTGATTTGGTAAAGCACAGACTAAACCCCTCTCCCCCATGCAACCCACCCCAAAGCAGACACATCACCTGTCTTGCCAGGATGTCATCACACGTGCCCAGGGCTTCTCTCAGCTTCCCTGCCCCTGTGCTGTGGCAGCACGCCCGCTCTGCAGACTGGAGAGACTGCCCAATTTTTTGTAACTCTGAACGCAGCAATCTGATATTCTAAAAGAGACAGGGTTAATGCAACAGCTGCTTTTGGCACTGCTCTGCAAACAAAGCCTTTCCAAGGAAATTCAGACATGCAGAACTGAGGGAGCATCCTATCTGAATGATCACTGGGTACCACAAACTTCAACAACTCCCCTAAGTTCAACAAATCCATTTCATTTCTTTAAAAACCTGGAAAACAGCAGCCCCAAACACTGTTTAAGCTGGCAACTCCTGTGCCCTGCAAATGTTCTTATCTGTAACACAGAACTGGAGTTACCTTCTGTCCATCTTCCAGTTTCCTGTCCACATCCATAGTGATGGATTTGGCAGAGGGAGGTGGCTCCACTAATTTCTGGTACTTGCGCAACTCTAAGAAGAGACAAAAAGTAGTGAGCAACAGGACAGTGATCAGCTTTCAGTATTCCTGAAGTTCAGGACTTAACCCTTGAGACAAGCTGCCACAGGCAAGCTAGAAAGACCTTTTGAGTTTGTGCAGAAAGGCACAAAAATTCCAGGCTTCTCCCATTCACTTAGACAAAGGGGCTTAAGAATTTGAATGGAAAGATTATCCTGCCCTGAAGTCCATTTTCCTGTGAAAATGAAGTGAAACTGTCCACCCAGCACATTATTCCTGTCACCTACAATTCAAATAGTGTTTTGAGGGTGTCTGAATCCAATGTACCCTGAAGAAGGTGTCTCTAACCCTGCACAAGGATCTCAGCACAGTTCAGGACCAGTGCAGCATTGCTGCTGTACCTGCACTCGTGGAATTCAACTCCTTTTGACACTGCTCCAGCCTGGCTTTGGTGTCTGCCAGCTCCTGCTGCAGACCAGATGAGGTGGCCACTCGCTTGGATCGACGAACACTTTGCTCTGAGTCCTTTTGCTGAGTATCCAGGCTCTCCAGTTTTTGTTTGGTCTCCTGCAAAGCAGCTTTGAGCTCCAAAATCTCCTCATCACGCTCCTGAGAAAGGAAGTTTGTTCAGAAAGTCAACAAGATTTTCATAGCACAACTTGTCTGAAACTTTCTATGTCTTTATTCCTGGAGAATTTCTCAATCCCACACTTGACACATCAAACCCAGCCTTTAAGGTCCTTTTAAGTGAGTATAGCAAACCCAGTTCACTTCTTGGGAGCCTTAACTGCTTTTTTACAGGCTCTAAAGAGGAGGGATTGTTTTGAGAGTTGTCATCTTCAGAGCACTCGTTATAACAAGTTCCCAAGGTCACTCAAATGCCATAGGCATGAAAATAGGGGCAGGTCCATACCCGTCATCACAACTAAGAGCAAGAAGAGAAATTCGCACAACTTGTGTGAATCTGAAGAGCCCAAATCAAGCCATGAGTGAAAAGGTTAAGGGGGGAGAGAATCATGTTGAACAAATGGATGAGTCAGGGTGGTTGTACATTAGCTTCCAGAATTAGTGTTCAAAATTAGGAAGCCTAGTGGGCTACAAAGTAGGAGACAAGAAGCAAAAATTGTGGATCAAGAGATGAAATAATATCACCAAAAATACCTCAAAGCAAAATCTTTCACTTTGCATAATGATCTTCCTAGACTCAAGTACCCAGAGTCCCCTCCCAACCAACTGCCACTTTCCTGATGTCACTGCATTGCCCTGAACAAACCTGCATCTTCTCCTGGTAGTGGTCCGTCAGTAACTCCTTCAGGATGGTCATTTTACCCTCATACAGCTCCTCCAGCTGCTCTCTCTGAGCATCCACGTGTTGGCTATAAAGAGAACAACCAATTCCGTGTCAGGATCTGGCAGTTCTTGGTGCTGCAGCTCATCCTGAGCAGAGGGAGGGAGACCAGCACAGCTTGTACCTCCACCACTGCTCCTTCTGTTGCATGTGCTCCAGCATCTCATTGCAGATCTCCTCGCGCAGGCGCACCTCGAGCTGCAGCTTCTTCTGCCGCTCCTGCACCAGCAGCTCTCGTGCAGCTTCGACCACACGCAGCAAGTCCTGCAAGAGGGACACAGCTCCACTGCCCACACTGCACAACAGAGTAAAGACCTGGACTAAACTAAGTGATGCCACGTCTGCAGGATGCAGTGATCTAGAATTAAGGGTTTAGTCACTTAGAAAGACAAGTTGCCAGGTTTGCTATCTTGACACATGACAGCTTGAGTCTTTGTAGGGATATGACTTCATCTTGATCCTTCAGCTATCCCAGCTGCCTGCTTTGAGTAGCCAGGAAGTTTGGTTATTTTTCCCCCATTTAGCCTCCTGTTCTGCCTGTCTTCTAGATTTCCCTCACAGAGAAGGAATTATAGGTCTGTACCTACTCTGTTACTGCCACTATTCCACAGATGACAAAGTGCTTCCAAATTCAGCACATGTATCAGATTTAGACCAACTGTGGAATGTTTTTATCCCAATGGCCTGGGTCCTATATCCTTCTGAGGTTCTGTGTCATTCTCTTGGCATAGTGCTGAGCTCCTATCCCAGCTCCCCAGGCCAAAGCCAGTCATGCTCTTGACCTTGCATCCACATAAATAAATAAACAAATAAAACAAATCACAGCCCACCTTCTTCTCATACATGGAGACATCTCCCTCATCGTTAGTGTCTTCTTCTGATTCCACTTCTTCCTCTGACTCTGCCTCTGGACCCTGGCTGGTTCTTCTGTTGTGTTCTTTGATGATGGATTGCAAGGATGGAAGTCCCAGCTTTGTGGGAGGTGCCTGAACAAGCTGAAGGAGAAAAGACCACTATTATCAGTCTGCAAAGCCTGGAAGTTGTGTAGTCTTGGAACACAGCCCCTCTCTGCAACCTGTCAGCCCTTTCACTTTAACAGAATCTGGAAATACTCTGGAGGTAATAACCACTGGAGTAGCATAGGGAAGATGTACAAGCATGCCCCCTCTCTTTGTAGTGTGAAGGGGCCGAGTCCCACAGAAACAGGAGAAACCCAAACTACCCTGACCGTGCCACAATCCCAGTGTGTGCTACTCACCTGGCTGGCAATGGCTGAGAACTTGGCTACGTGCAGAGTCTCATCATAGGTGGATGCACACTGGTTGATGTTGACAATCATGCAGGAGTGCCCACGCCCGGTGAAGAAGCCCTGGAACACACGGGTCAGTTTGCTGTCCCGGAACGGAACCACCGCCTGCTTTGTCCTGTGGGAGAGACACAGTGTGAGTGGGAAGGTAAAAATACCTCCCACAGCCTCCCTCTGGAGGTGTGGATGCTCACCTGGCCTGCTGGTTCTGGCGGAGGGCGGCGATGCAGCGGCCCAAGGTGTGCAGGGAGGTGTTGATGTTGTTGGCTTCTTTCATTCGGTCCCCGCTTTTCTGGTCTTTGCAGCGCTCGGACCCTGCCAGGTCACACAGGGATAACCTGAGGGAAACACAGTGATACTCACATCACTTAGAGGGTTTGTCCTGCCAGATCAGGTTTACAGTTCAGACACTCTGCAGTCACAGTCCCAGCTTCCCCATAAGGGCACAGACCATTCTTTTGGGGTGTTGAGAGACGGAAGGGCCTGCCCTGCCCTAAGTGAGGGCATTACACAAAGTAACAGCAAAATGAGCTTTGAAGTGTCAGCTTCAAAAATCCTTTGCCAGTCCTCAGAAAAGCCACTTTGCAGGAACAGGCACCAGCTGCACTCAAATCAGCCCCTGCTGCATGGGTAAGGATGCTCACATTTACTTTCACTCAAAAAGCCTGAGAACTACCTCAAGTTGTACCTTGCAGTACTCCTCCAACTCCTGTCAGTTCCAAGACTTCACACTGGGAGCATTTATTCCTTCCAAGTACTTTTCAACAACACCATCAAGATACTTCCTCTACCCCAGACCTTCAACCAAAGAGCAGGAAAGTTGAGATTACCCCAAATCCTAAAAAATACAGAACTTACTCGCTGATTTTTGGAACAACTTCACTGCCATCTTTTTGCAAGTGCAGAATCCGAATAGAGAACACACTGTGACTGTAAAGAAATGTGCAAAAAAAAAAAACTAAGTAAACTTTAAAAGCCCCTCAGAATTGTATTTCTGCCTAAATTATCCCTCCCCCTTCAGACCTGCGACTGGAGTTCTGGTTCATCTGGGTGCTCGCAAAACTCTGGTTTTTGCGTCCCAGTTTCAGAAGCTTCCAGGCCTCATCAGCATCCCGGACATTGATCCAGTTCAGATCTGGAAAGCAAGCATGCATTGGGCACAGTAGTTGGGACATTGGCACAAAACTTATCTCAGCCCCAGCTTCACCATTGCATATCGTTGGTATCAACAAATTTGACAGTCCTGTAATCCTGACAAAGTTCTCTGTGGGGCTCTCCAGCACATCACTGCTAAGCCACCCACCCACTCAATCCTAGAGGCTTCCTAGCAGGCCACTAAAGCTCTCCTGCAGGTAAATCTACCTTTCACATAGGGGTTGCCAGTCTGGTCCTCGCAGAGCCGCAGTGTTTGCCGCTTGCGGTTCTGCCCAGGTACAGCTGGTTCTAGTAAGTCGTAGATTAGCTCATTGTAGATCTCAAAGAAGGAGACCCAGATGGAAAACTGCACATCTCCTGTGCTGGTGAGTGAAATGCGATCCAAGTCAGCCCAGCAAGGGTCTCGTTCTGGGGAAAAAGAGAAAAAAGGGGGGAAAAATAAAAGAAGGAAAACAAATCATGACTGCAGCTTTTCATGGGTCCAACCACAATGGGGTAGCTCTAGAGTGAGATACTTTCTTCAGCAAGCAAAACCACTCCAGAAACAAATCCTTCTATTTACCTCCTCCCATTTGTATCTATTCTAACCCACGTCCTCAGTGAGACAGCTAAAGTTTCCTTTAACAGTATCACCTGCTCTAAGGACTTTCATATACTCAATTTTGATTGCAGAATTACAAGATATTTCAAACATGAATTCTTTCCAGCATAACTGAAGTCCTTGTTATCTCAATGACTCCATGTTTCTGGACACCTAAATAGCTGGTAGTTCCTGGGTTTGATAGTCAGTGCTCAGTGCAGCCTGTCACTTTGGCATCCTGCTTCCCAGCAATCCCCATCTCAATCAGCTGCTCAATAACCACATTCCTTGGATGAAGTGAGCAAGTGTCAAGTAATATTTCATAAGGCTTGGTTATTATGGAGTGGTGAATTCTTCTGATACTAGCAAAATATAAGCAGAGTTCTTCTTATGACATCTTTCAGAAACAAAATCTGTCAGGCTGCAGCACCTTTGTTCCCTTACCCACAACACAGCATCCAAACAGCCATCACCCTTTTCTTCCCCCATCCTCCAGCAAAAAGAACCAGGTAGTACACAAGTGGTTTCCAGAAATACCTTCTGTCTGGCTGAGGTCTGAACGATTGGTGAGTTGGCTGGATGAAGACAGACCAGCAACTCCACTGTCAAAACTGCCACTGGTGGTGGCCTGGAGCTGAGATTCAGCACTGTGACTCCTCTTCAGTGGCGTTAGCAGCTCCTCCTTGAAGGAAACAACAAACAGGAGCATGCAGGTAGTGTGACACCACCCCTTACCTCTTGTTAGAGTGCCAGAGGCCCTGTGCTTACCTCCCAGAGACCCCCCTGCAGCATCATCTGCTTCTTGGTCTCCTCCTGCCGCACCTGCCTGCTGTCCAGCCAGGTCACCTCGTTGGAGAGGACAGGTTTCAGGTCCATGGCCTGGTACAGCCGGTCCCCCACACTGTTGAAGATGGTTGCCAAAGAGCGAGGCAGAATCCCCCCATCTTGGGTGGTGCCTGCAGCAAGAAGAGCAGCAAAACTGAGGATTCAGGGGCAAAGACAGAAAACAACTTCAACAGGCTCCACAACAGCTGGTATTTTCCTTACCCTGAATGGTGTGAGTCTTCCCTGAATTGGTGATGCCATAGGTGTAAACCAGACAGTTCTGCCCACTCAGCACATCCTTTACCACCTGCTTCATTGTCTCATCAAAGAACAATTTCTGCCCCACCTCTGGTCCAAAAATCTGCAAACAAGACACAGAAAAAATGGTTTCATGTAGATCTTTCCTATCCTTTGCTGATAGTTGCTCAAGTGATATTACA
>PYHW01010673.1:29518-66836 GCA_013186435.1 Turdus rufiventris
TTTATCCAATAATATCACTGCAGCCCCTAGTCTGTTTAGAGACTCATGAACAGGAGTTTGCTATCTGCTGCCAAAAAAGAGTTGTTGGAATCAGCTTAGAAAGAAGAAAACTAATAAAACAGCAACTAAAACCTGAAGTAGAAGGGACTGCACAAGAGTTCAGAGTTCAGGCAGTGTCTGGGGGTCAGTGGAAATGAATAAGGCTGCTTTTCAAGCTGCAAGGCTGGTTTAAGTTTAAATCGCTTCCAGATGTGTTGTTTGTCCCAGCTACCTACCCGGGTGAAGGAGAATCTGTGCACTGCCTGTCCCACTCCTCGCTCCGTGCTCCGCATGGTGAAGGAATTCTTTGGAGCTTTTAGAACAAGGGTTTCTGAGTTCTCAATACAGACACAGCCCTAAAGAACACAAAATCCATCATTGCAGTGGCATACAGGAGGACAGACAGCAAGGGACAGACAACAGCATCTCCCAGCAGGCACAGAGCCAGCTCAGACGCTGCTTTATTCAGTGTCTCACCTGGTCTTCGCCCTTTTCCACTTCTGTAGATTTGAAAGGTCGAACTCTGAGGTAGACCTTTAATTTTCCATTATTGTCTTCAGCTACAGCCTGCAGGAATCAGCACAAGATAAATACGGCAGCCAGAGAGGCAGCACACAACCCCCCACGGGAACACTTAACAGGAACCGCAGTATGGAACACACATGTTGGCTATGCTGCTAGTGCCGAGGAGCTTCTCTGGCCCCAAAATCACCAGCAGTGCCAGAAGCTCTCTCAGGCATTTCCAAGCACACCAGTATTTTTTTGTTTGTTTGATTTAATGGATCAGACCAACGAGCTGAAGATCTAGCATCAAAACCAAGCATCAACCCAAGAGTCACTTGCTGCCCACTGCTCCCCTCAATGCAATATTTGTTCCTGCCTCTTCTGAAGAGCTTCTGTTTTTCCTGCATCGCATCACCTTCGTGCAGAGAACAGCAGCCATAAGTCACAACTCTATGCTGTTTGTGACAGAAGAGCTCCAACCTCACCTGAGAGCTCTCCAGGTTTGGGGAGATGGCAGAGAACTCCTGCAGCAGGTCCTTGCGCACGTCAGCCCCAAACCCTGCTGCTGTGGACTCGAGCACAGGAGAGGCTGCAGCCTCATCGTCAGAAAACAGCCCTGGGGAGGCAAGCGCTTGTGCCATGGTGCCTCACACGGCTCCTGGGGAGAGAGGGGCACAGGACAGGGCGATGTTACAGCAACCCCCAGCCACATCCATCAACCCCCACAAACACGCCTGGAACTCTCCCCACATACAAGGATACTGCTTGCAAATGTACACCACAGAACGCGGACATAGCCCGTGCTCACACAAACACTACCCAGGACTCCAAACCCAACCCCTGGACATGCGGGACCATACAGAACCCCTTTGCACGCACCTTACATCCCTTTAACACACGGTACTGAACAGACCTAACGCATACACCAACCACCGCACAGGACACCTCCAAACCTACACTCACCCTCCACCCCCACACACCGCAGCACCACGCGGGGTCTGGCCGCACGCACAGGGAACCACAATCACCGCCGGCCGCCCCTCTCACTGCTCCAGCCCCGCCGCCCCTCACGCTGCCCCCGCCGCCCCTCGCCGTTTCAAACCTCGCTGCCCGCCCGCTCCGCCAATGGGAGCACGGCACGCGCGCCCCGCGGCCAATCAGTGCCCGCCGTTGGGGCAGAGGGGGCGGGGCCCAGGCCACTGGCCGGCCACGCGCGTGCGCACACGGAGAGGGGGGGCGTGGCGGCGCCCGGCCGCCTCCCGGCGGGCTTTGCGCGCGGTGCCGCCCCTGCCGCCCTCAGGGCCGGGCGGGGAAGATGGCGGCGGGGCCTGGGAGTGAGTGCGAGGCCGGGCGGGAGACGCGGCGGGGAGCGAGCGGCTGCGGGGCTGGGGAGGAGAAGGGGCAGGGGAACGGCCCGAAGAGAACGGAGCGGTTGAGAAAGACCTTCCCGGGAATAACCAGCGGTGGCGCGGGGTGGGGCGGGCCCAATGGGTCTGGGAAGGGCGGGGCCAAAAAGTCCGAGAGGGGCGGAGCCAGCCGTGGGAGCCGCGGGTTCGAGTCCCGGTGCGCCCGGGCGCTTCCCCCGCTCACTCCTGCCCTGTCCCGCAGAGCACAAGCTGCTGAGCGCCGGCCCCACCGAGCCCTGGTCCATCCGCGAGAAGCTCTGCCTGGCCTCCTCCGTCATGCGCAGCGGCGACCAGAACTGGTACGGGAGCGGGGAAGGCGGGCGGCAGTGTGCAGAGCAGCGGGGCACGGCGCGGGGCTGTCACGCTGCTGCCTCTGTTCAGAACAGAGAGGTGTTAAAGGTGTACCTGGACAGGCATTTTGTTGCCTTTGAACTACTGTGTAAAAGTAGAGGTGTGTTAATCAAAGTAAAGAGAGATGAGAGCTGGAGAGGGGCTTTGATAAAGGACACAGAGTGTCATGCCAAGGGGGAATGGCTCGGACTGAGAGAGGGAAGGTTTGGAAAATGTCCCTGCCTATGGTAGGGGCTTGGAACAAGATGATCTTTAAGATCTTTCCCAACCTCTTCTATAATTATGTTAATAATTAGATGAGCTTTGTTGTGGACAACAAAGATACTCGGTAACAGATTCCTATGCACTGAACCTATGGCTCTATTTTACTGTATTTTTATTCTCACTAAAGTAAGGCTTTTGTGGAAATGTAGTCATGAAACTAGATGCAAGAAACTTGCTTTTCAAAACAAAGGAGGGAATTAACGCTTTATTTAGAAGCAGGGAGATATTTTTGAGACTTGTACAACTCCTTGGTGAATTTATCATGTTTATCAGGGTTATTAAATGATATCAAGAGAGGTTTTCATCTTTTCTCTGGATGTTGACTGGGGGAGAAGGTAAGCTGATGGTGACTTGCCATTTGCCTCCCACAGGGTCTCAGTCAGCAGAGCCATCAAACCTTTTGCAGAGCCAGGACGCCCACCTGACTGGTTTTCCCAAAAGGTAAGACACCGACATTTGAATCTCAGACACCAAATCTCTGCACAATCAGAAGTGCCATATATAGGATGAAATTAGGATAAATTGTTCTGTGCTTTATCCAGTACTCAGTTATTGAGTAAGACTAATAAAGAGATTCTTCACCAGGCGTGTGATTAATTTGTGAAATTCCTTACCTTGGGACTTTGTGGATTTATTTTGGTGTGTCCTGCTGTTTGGGCAAACAGATTGTCCTCTGACATCTTTTGTTTCTTCTCAGCACTGTGCATCTCAGTACTCAGAGCTCTTGGAGACCACGGAGACCCCCAAGTGAGTACAAAGTCTGACCCCAGCACAGCCTGCAGCAGCTGAGGGGGGACTCCTGGGTCCTTACAGCAAAGTTCTTGTCACTGTTAAATTACTCTCTGCCCCAAGCAACTCCTCCCAAAAGGAGCATTTCAGAATGAGAAAATTCAGGTGGAATAGCTATTGTGGGACAGTGGGATCAAGGTTTGTCAGATGGGAAAGATAGTATTTATTTGACTGGAATAAAACTCTGTGTGTTAGTCTTACTGATCAGGAGCTTTACACATAAGTTTATCATTCAGAATAGAGGTAGAAAAGAAAAGGAATGAGAAGGGAGATATTCTGTATTTGTCACTGTTTCAGTGGTTTCTTAAGAGTTTTCTTATCAGTTTTATCACTACAGCTCTGTGATATCAGTTATTTACTGCTCCTAATTCCAGGCATTTTGTTTGGGGACTTCACATGATACCAGTTTAGAGATGGGACGTTTAAAAGTAGTATTTGTGTGCAACTGATTTGTTTATGAATGATCTTCATCACAAGAGTTGTAAAATCAAAGGGCTTAGTAGAGTTAGTGAAGAAAAAAATAGATGTTTCTTCTTGGGGAGAAAAGGATTTTCTGTTCAAGTGGAAGGGTTATTTTCAGGTTGAGAATTTTTAGTGCACTTGCATCTTTGATCTGTTCCTGGGTGAATTAGCAAAACTTTGCTGAAGAGATTGTTTGAACTTTGTGCTGTCCAATATAATTTAAGGGAATTGGAGGAAGTTGATTTATTTTTGTGTGAGCATTTCACAAATGACAGCAACCATTTATGAAAGAGGAACTGGGTTTTCTTGTGGTTTGTGTCTGAGTTACTGAGTTTTCTCTTACTCTGTAGAAGAAAACGTGGTGAGAAGGGAGAAGTTGTAGAAACCGTGGAAGATGTTATTGTGCGGAAACTGACTGCAGAGCGAGTTGAGGAGTTGAAGAAAATTATTAAAGAAACACAGGAAAAATACAGGTACATGATAGAGCTGTTAAAATATTGCACACCTGAGAGTCCTGTCCTGAAAAAGTAGTCCAAGTGGGATGGTGACTGGGGTGAAAATGCTGCTTAAGGTGTTCTGTTCAGTGATCAGAAAGTAAAAAGATTTTTTGATTACAGGCAACTGAAGAAGGATGCAGAGCTGATCCAGGCCGGACACATGGATAACAGACTGGAGGAGCTGTGCAATGAGATTATGATGTGGGTTATTTAATTATTTATTCTAAGATTGTAGTTTCCTGACACTCTGTCCAGCATCTCTTGCTCCACCTTGTCTGGGTTAAGAGAAATGGGGCAGCTGGGCAGATGCTTTGGCCTCTGAGGGGGAGCTTAGCTTGGACTGGGGATGTTCCAGCTGGTGTGGAACATCCTTTGGAGTTGCTCAGTAAAGACCTTGGCCATGGCTTGCAGAACCATGTTTGCTGCCTCCATTTTGACAATCATCTAGAAGTGAAATTTTCTGCCCATTGTGTCATTCTGTGGCTTTTTCTTGCCTTGGGGGATTTGAGCCTAAGTCCACAGGAGTGGTTTGGTGTTGTCTGGAGGTAATTGGGTGGGCATCGGTAAAACACATTTTGAAGGGGGAATTAAGGCAAACTGAGACACCCTGTGACAGCAGGTTTTTGGTTTTTATACAGAAAGAAAAAAATGGAAGAGGAGGAGGCAGAAGTGAAGAGGAAGGCTACAGATGCTGCTTATCAGGGTAAGCTGGAAACGAGCTGCCTCCATTTTCCTCAGACCATTGCATATATTCATAAGAACATTTAGAAAATATTGAAGTCTTGTTAAGACCTGCAGGAGGAATTCCTTGACCCTAGAGTTAGAGAGAGAGGTTGTATTCTCTTTCCAACACTGTTTTGTAACAGGGTAAAAGGTAGAGGCTTCTGAAAAAGGAACAAAATCTTCAGGAAAGGTGTATCCAAGGGAAAGCAGGATTACTAAGGAGTTCTGTGTTAGAGTGTCAGGCTTTTCATACCTTTAGTTCCACCTGGTCACTGAAGATAAAAGGAAGAGACTTTTATTCTGAATGTTTAGTTCTTCCTAACTCTTGGGACATTTAATTTGGTGGTGGGAGGTGGTGAATACCCAACTGCTAGAGAAATCTGCAGTTGAAGTACATTACCCAAAGTTAGTATTATTTGGGAACAGTCTAGTGGGGTGCAAGAAGTTCCTGTAACATGAATTGTTCTCTTAAAGTTCTTCAGGATAAAGTCAGAGGTAACTCTTGGGGACTGTCCATGATGGAGTCACAGTATCTCACTTCAGTTTCTGTTCCCTTCCAGCTCGCCAGGCCATTAAGAACCCACCTCGAAGACTCACGGGGGTGATGGTTCGTTCTCCTGCTGGCTCCACCTCCCCGGGCGGGGATTATTCCCTCGGAGATCTGTCCCAGCCTGCTGGGGATGAGGCCAGTCCAGGGGTAAGGATCCTTCTCTGGGTGGGAGGGAAAGCCCAGCCTGGGACATGGGGCTCTGCATCCATCACAGAGAAGGGGCCTGGGGAGAAGCCCTTGCCTTGCTTTGCAGACTTCAGGTGCTGTAGTGTGGTTGGTGACAGTGCTGCTCAAGATCCTCTTCCCTGTCTGTGGTGATCCAGTGCCTGGATCAAAGGCCGTGTAGGGGCCTCAGTGGGTTGGCCAGGCAGTCTGTGAGTGCCTGGGAAGTGGCTCTGCAGGGCAGGGAAAGGGTGAAAGCACATGCCTGGAGTAGGGGCAGTGAGTGAATGGAGTAGGTGTCTGTGGTGTGCTGGATCAATGCTCTTGGGGGAAGCAGCAAGCGGGGCTGGTCCGTGTGGTGGAGTGTGGCTTTGAACAGTGTGGTTTTTCTCTTTCTCAGGTCACGCCAGGGACATTGCCCAGCACCCCAGTTGCCTCCTTCATTGGAATCCCTGACACCCCTCCAGGCTCTGCTCCCCTGGATGCCCCCATGACCCCAGTCACTGATGATTCACCCCAGAAAAAGATGCTAGGACAAAAAGCAACTCCGCCTCCTTCCCCTCTGCTCTCAGAGCTGCTGAAGAAGGGCAGTCTCCTGCCCACAAGCCCCAGGCTGGTATGGAGCTCTCTGCTCATATATGCAAGCACACAAACAATTTGCTCCAGACTTTCCCACTGAAAAAGGGGGATCTGCAAAGAATTTTTTTAAATGTGCAGTTTTGTGAGAGTCCCAGCAGAAGTGCTAATCTGAGAGGTATAAATACCCCTGTGAGCTGCAGAGATGAGCCCCTTTCCCAGCAGGACTGCAGGGCTCGTGCAGCACGTAGGACTGGCTGTCCCCTCAGTCATAAGGAGTTGGAGTTGCGGGGTTTGCTAGAGGAAATTGTTCTCCTCAGGGGAGGGAACTTGTTAGTCAGCATCATCCCCATCAGCCTCCTTGGAGCTGTTCCTGGTGATTCCTACACCGGGCTCACAATTCTTTACACCTTTGCAGGAAGTTGTGTTTCACTATTTTTAATGTGTCTTAGTACAAGAGCAGGGAATCCTTGAGTGGCATTTATGACTTACACAGAAGTGCTTCAGTTTTCTCCTAACTGTAGACAGTTGCTAGAGTGACTGTGATGAGATCCCACTTGTGATGTTAGTGACTGGGGAAGTCTGAGGAGATGCTGACACTGTTCAGAGCCCAGTGTGGAAGCAGCAGCCATCAGCCTGCTTGTGACACAGATGCCCTGGGTTAGTGCTTGTGTGATGGAGTAGGTGTGTTGCTGTTGACTTTTTGATTTGTAGCAGTCAGATTTAGGGTTTTTTCTATCTGTTACCTTGGGTAAATGTTCCATGGATTCTCTGTTTGCAGGATGTAGCATAAAGTGGAGCAGGGAAAGGTAATGGCTGTGGAAGGCTGAGTTTTCTTTGTAGCAACAGGACTGGTTGGCATCTGTTTCAAGGTGCATCATAGGTTCACTGTGTGACCTTGATCATGTTATTTTCCATGTTGGCACTTCTGCTTCTCTCAGCTCAAAGGATATTTCTGTGCCATCTCAGGGTGTAGAGACACTCATATGTGTAGAGCATTGTGGGGTCTTGGAACTGTGATAGAGCAAATGATGCACTTGGCCTCACCTCAAAGGAAGGTGGCACTGCAGCTATGTCCCAGCTGAAGAACGGCAAGTTTCAGGTTGTCATGTTCTGCACTTGTATGAGGGGCCTCAGGCAGGGACTAACCTGAATAAAAAGTGCAAAGAAATGCTGGGACACCAGATGCTGGTCCTGTTCATGGAGGTGCACATCTGGCAGAGAATCACTGGTGTGGTGATGTCTCCAGGATTTTCAGTCTCATCCTCCTTTGACAGGTTGGTGAAAATGAAATGGCAGTGGCTTCTGGTCACATGAACAGCTCTGGAGTGCTGCTGGAGGTAGGAAGTGTCCTTCCAGTGCTGCACAGTGGGGAAATGCAGTCAGCACCTGGTGCTGTCCCTGCATCTCCAGCTGCTTCAGGTAACTTCGGCCTCTCCCTGCAAAGCTCTCCCTTAAGATGTACTTTCAGACTGTTCTGGGAATTTTCTTGGGGAAAAGATGATATCTGCCTGGCTGGTTTGGGGGCTTCTCTGTCAGTTGTATTCTTATTTCTGTACCCCTGTCTATCTACCCCTGCCTTTTAAGAAGACCCTAATCCTTAAAAGAGTGACTGAAACAATTCAGCTTGATTCAGTCCTCATCCATGCAGTCTGGTTTTCAGGGTTTGACACCGGCTCATACCAGGCATTTGAGTGTAGAAAGAAAGGGTTTGTTCACAGGGAGTTGGGGAAAAATGGTCTAGATCTGATTCCCAGTGTGTCAAACGCAGCTCCCTATGGATCTGGAGAAACTCATGTTCCTTCCCTCTGCTGTATCTTAGAGATCTGTTAAGAGTTAAACCACTCAGCTCCAGAGGAATTTCCACAGGGTGGGGATAAGGGGGACAGTCCAAGACTCTGAACTGGGCTTCTTCAGAGCAACCTGGCTAAGGAAGTTTTTTTCCTCAGCTCCTCCTGACCAGTGATTTAATCACATTGTCTGCAACTGAGAATTTATGTCATTCATTCATATAGAATTCCATATTCTGTCCTCTTCTATATCTGGTTTTTTAAGACCTGTTAATTTGGTCCAGACAGTTCAGTAAATTAATACTGGAAGTCACAGCTAAGATGAATGGCAACCTTTGATACAAGAGGAATTCTCCAGGAAAAACCTGCAAAGAGATCCCCTCCACTCCCTTCCAGCTCCTGTGATGACTGTTTGTCTTGGCTTACCTTGTGTGGCTCTCTCAGCACTGTTTTTCAGATTTCCCATAATTGTTTTGGGATGAGCCTTTGGAAAGGGCATCTCTGTGCATGTGTGGCTTAGTCTGTCCAGCCCTTACAGTGAGTGCAGTGTTCATAGCTGCATGATTCCACCTCAGCCTGCACACACGTGCATTTTTTGGTGCAGGTTCTCTGTAGAGCTTTTGGGACTCTTCATAGATATCTCTCCATGTCTTTTCCCAGAAGAAGCCACCAGGCAATGAAGAGCCCAGTGGTGGCTTTGTGGACTTCAGTGGTGGCTGCTTCTTGCTCATATGCTTTTCCCTTCTACTCTCTGTTAGGTGCTCCTACGCTTTCCCGGCTTTTAGAAGCTGGCCCTGCACAGTTCACCTCACCCCTTGCTTCCTTCTCCGCTGTTGCCAGCGAGCCTCCAGCTAAGCTCCTGCCACCCCCAGTAGAGCCTGTGTCCCAGGCCACTATTGTCATGATGCCCACGCTGTCAGCACCAGCCGTTGTGCCACCAGCTGCAGCTGCAGAAAGCGTAGCCACAGGTGCGTTCCTGAGCTACGCACTCAGAGCTCACATCCTGCTGGAAAGCAGAACTTGCCGTGGGATCAGTGCCCTGCCACCTCTCAGCTGGGCTTTATCACCATCCTGGCCATAAAGGATGATTGTGGTTGGGTTCTGGAGTAAACAGATGGTTTTAAGCAGGGTTTGCTGGGTGGGGATGCTGGTGATTTGGTGGTTCAAGGGTTGGAATCTCACTTTATCTCTTCTGTGAGATAGCAAACCTGTATTTATCTTTTCTTAATCTACGCTGTGGTGGGGTGGGTGGGCCTGGGATACTTGTGGTTGGTGCTTGGTCTTACCCACTGCAATGTTTGTTCATGTGGGGACTTCTCCAGTTTGGTCTCTGACAGTCCCTCTCCTCCTTGTGCAGTGAGCCAGCCAGAAGCCTGTGTTTCCATGGAGGCAGTGTCTGATTCCCATACTGTAACAGTGTCCATGGACAGCAGTGAAATATCAATGATCATTGATTCCATCAAGAAAGAGTGCCTGGCTTCTGGGGCTGCCAACACTGCTGGATCTTCCAAAGATCACTGCATGGATGGGAAAGAAGATCTGGATTTGGCTGAAAAAATGGATATTGCAGTGTCCTATACGGGGGAAGAGCTGGATTTCGATACGGTTGGGAATATTATAGCCATCATTGAGGACAAGGTAAATGGGGAAAGCACAGTGCCACTGCCTTCTGCTCCACATTCAGTTGGGTTAATTTCAAATCATTGCTGTTCACCAATTTATTTTAAACTAGCAAGAAATAGCTATTCCAGAATAGTCTCACCATCATTTTCCAGATCAGTAGGAAAGGACAGCACTGCTGCCTGTCTGACACTGGTGCTCCTTTTCAGAGAAAAAAAAAAATGTTTCTTCCTTGGAGGGTAGGGTTTGGGTCATGTCCCTGGCAGACAGATGAGCCCTGCTCACAGAATCCTTTCCAGGAGTGCCATACTTCTGAAACTGAAGCTTCAGGAGAAACTCCTACAGGGAGTGATACAAATCTGGCTACAAAAGTCAACTTTGTAAATGGAGTAGACTGGGACTTTCACAATTATCTCAGTACCATGTACTTTTCTTGAATCCCCCTTTCTGACCTCAGCTGTGTTTGTTTTGACAATAAAGGTAGATGACCACCCTGAAGTCCTGGATGCAGCAGTTGTTGAAGCTGCTCTGTCTTCTTTCTGTGAAGATACTGATGACCCTCAGACCCTTCCTGGCCCGTGGGAACATTCAATTCGTCAGGAACATGAGAAACAGGCTCAGATGCCACAAGTGTCTGTGACTGTGAAACAGGAGAGACTGGAGTGTGAGGAGCCAGAGGCAAAGGGAATTCGAGACCTGATGGGCATCAGTGAGCTGGGGTCAGAAATAAAGACTGAACTTACAGAGCAGGACCAGAGTCAGCTGGGCCCTGAAGAAACCATACCAGCAACTGCAAGAGTGACAGAAACACCAGAGCTTAGAAACCAAGAGATAGAGGAAGAGCAAAGAGCAGCTGTAACATCAGGAGAGACTTCTGAAATCAAGATAGAATCTTCCCAGGGAGAAGATGCAGTGCTCAATCCAGTGAAGACAGAGGTATGTGGTCACAGAGGCTGTCTGGAACTGGTGTGGGGAAAGAGAGGAGCAGTTGTGGCAGGTAGGAGCAAAGTTTAGAGGAAGGATGAGTGCTGGGTTGAAGTGGCCCTTCAGTGAATGTGACTGACTGTTTTCCTGGGAGTCAGGCCGCTGATGTGCAGAGCAGCTCTGCTTTAGGCAGTACCTTTGTGTATCTCCCCCCACCCACGTGCAGAATTGCTGCTGGGAAGGTGCTCAGTGAACCTCATTGCCTGGAGTTAGGTTAGGGTGAGTGAGATGTGCCCACACCTTCACTGAAGTAAGCTGACACAAACATCTAGATTTGTGCATTTCTCTTCCCTCCAGACCCCACCTGATGATGATTCATCCCCTCCACAAGTCCCAAATGTGAGTGAAGACTCCTCACAGGCTGATGTTCAGCACAAATTTGAGCTGTCAGGTAACTTAATTCAGCTAGGAAATCTTTTCCATGCAACATTATTAGCTGGATAGTTGTTAGTTATCTGGTTCAGGTGTTTTGGGGAGGAGGGAGAAAAGATACCTGTAGGAACAGTGTTAATTACTGCAGGACAGTAGGCATCGGTGCAGGAGCTTTTGTAGGAAAGGCTGCTTGGGAGAATCAATCTTTCTGCCTTTCTTTCTTTCAGAGTCAATGAAGGAGGAGGCCCAAGCCCTGTTTAGGAGTCAGATGAAGGTAATTCCCAGTTGGTTTTAGTCATCTTGAGTTTATTAGCTGCTATCTGCTGAAAGACAAAGCTTGTGTTCAGCTTTCTGTGCTGGGAAATGAGCAGTCTGCGGCTGAAGGGGAGATTGCTTCAGAATGTAAAAGTGTTTGTGTATGTGCTTCTGGGTCTGTGGGGAGAAGCAGGGCAAGCTGGGAAGACTGGGATTTTGTGGAAGTGCCTATACAGTTGTCAGCAGCCTCACAAGAAAATCACTTTGCTGACAGAACTGTTGTTGCTTTGGACGCGCTGTGTGCCTGCTGTAGCTGGCTGTGCCGGCTGATGGACTCTGTGTTTCAGGATGGGCAGGGTGAGGAGGATGATGAGGACGGTGCCAGTGAGGCTGCCAGTTTGGAGGAGCCCAAAGAAGAAGACCAGGGTGAGGGGTATCTCTCAGAGATGGATAACGAGCCCCCCGTGAGTGAGAGCGACGACGGCTTCAGCGTCCACAACGCGCCCTTGCAGTCCCACGCGCTCGCCGACTCCATCCCCAGCAGCCCAGCCTCCTCGCAGTTGTGAGTGTCAGGGCACACAGGGACCGGAGGATTCCCATTTCTGGTTTGCTGAGTGGGTCCTAAGGGAGAATTTGTTGATGGTTTGTTTGGCTCTTGCTTACAAGGGCAAGCATTGCAGACAGCGCTCCAGCCAGCTCCCGCTTTTTTCCTCCTGTCTTTGGCATGGGTTAGCGTGGGCATGTCAAGGGCAAAACAAACCATGAGTTTTCTGCTCTGAGGCAGTGATCAGACTCCTGAAGGAATTACATTCTTCTCTTCCCAGCTCAGTGTGCAGTGAGGACCAGGAAGCGATACAGGCTCAGAAGATCTGGAAGAAAGCCATCATGCTGGTTTGGAGAGCGGCAGCTAATCACAGGTGAATTTGATGTCTTGGCAGAAAGAAATGACTAATCCTAGACAAGTCTCCACTCTCCCATTTCAGAGGCTTATCTCTCTTGGGAGATGATGAATCATATTGTTACAGACAAATACACAGGAGAGTGTGAAACAAATATCTACCAGCAAGGACAAGCACTGAGTGCACTCTTTCTCTCTGCAGGTATGCCAATGTCTTTTTACAGCCTGTAACTGATGACATAGCACCAGGCTACCACAGCATCGTGCAGAGGTGAGTCTGAGCAGTCTTCTGTCATTAGAACTCTTTGTGTTTGCATATTTGTAGGGATTTCTGGCAGGAACAATGTAGTTTTTGCCTGCTGTGCAGACTTGGAAATGTCCTTTTTCTCCAATGATTCAGTCAGAAGCAGGTTTCCCCAAGAACAGTCATCATCAGTAGCAGGCACATGTCTGTGCACAGTCCTGACTTTGCATGAAGTACACTGACTTACACAGAACATTTTATCAGTAAGGTGAAACTAATCTGGTTTTCCCAGTTTTTGTCCAAGAGTAGGATTTAACCTTTGGAATTCCTAAAAGCTGTTCTTTAATCAGCATTTTTTACTGTCCCAGATGGTGGACTTTTCTGGAAGAATTACCAGAATGCCCTGCTAGCTGCTGAAATCTCTTGTAAACACCTCAAGCTCAGTGGCTGCAGCTCTAGCTCCTTAGTTTCTCTGTCAGTGGTGCCTGGACAAGGCAGATGCCTCTCCTGAAGAAATCTCTCAGGCTGTTGTTACAATTCCAGATAACTGCTGGACACCTTGTGTCTTCTGACCCAGGCCTTGGTGCTGGCAGCACAGCCCATGACAGGGAGAACCTGTTTAGCTAAATAAAATAAACACTGTAACTAAAGACCTTACAGACCCAGGGCTGTTTCCAATGGAGATGGGAAAGAGTTAAGCATTTCTATTGCAATTTTGCCTGCATTTCTTTCACAGGCCAATGGATTTATCTACCATCAAAAAGAACATTGAGAACGGGCTGATCCGAACCACAGCCGAGTTCCAGCGGGATATTATGCTGATGTTTCAGAATGCGGTGATGTACAACAGCTCTGACCATGATGTCTACCACATGGCTGTGGAGATGCAGAGAGATGTCCTGGAGCAGATCCAGGTAAAGTAGTGAGCTGAGTCTAGTGCAGGACAGAGCATCTGCCTTGGTCCATAGGTCTGGCTGTAAGGCCACAGTTTCACTCCCAGGGTGTTTGACTGCAGTGGGTCCTGTCCTCCCTTGCTTCTCTCTCATGGGAGCTCAGGTGTTTGTGTTGAACTAAATTGTGGGTGGGTTAAAAGTAACACAGCAAAATTTTTTTATGTGTTCATCCCAGACCAATTTCAAATGTAATTTCCTTCAGGGAAATGCTTAGGCCAGCAAGAACCAGGGTGTGGTTCAGGAACAGAAACAAGCAACAAGAACAGTGAATGACAGGGGACGCGACGGCTTCTTTGGGTGGCTGTGCTGGTTTATGTTGATATAAAGTGCACATGAAACTGCCCTGTGAATTTATTCTATTTAAAATATCCTTTGAAGCAGAATGTCCCAGCTGGCATGGCTAACAGAGTTTGAATTAGGGTTTTGTATTTCCTCAGGACTTGTGGCTTCTGAGGTAAATTGGGGAACTTATTCTGAGCAGCACACAAGGAACTGAAACTGCCTCTGACCCAATCATTCCCAGCCTGTGGTCTCTGATAGTTAACTGACACGCACTCACTGAGCTTGTTTTGCCTGACAATCTTAACAGAGTGTGGTTTCCTTGCAGCAATTTCTGGCCACACAACTGATGATGCAAACATCAGAGTCAGGGATCAGTGCAAAGAGCCTGCGGGGGCGAGACTCCACTCGCAAGCAGGATGCTTCGGAGAAGGTGAGAATGCTGCACCCTGTGCAAGGGCACTTGGGATCTTCTGAAGAATCCCAAGATACTGCATGAAGTTCTCACACCAAGGAGGCAAAAGTTCCCACACCATCATCTTCATGTCAACAAATTTTCTTTAAATGTGTCTGAGGATTAGATTTCAGTTCTGGAGCTGTACAGCATTCCAGAGGCAGGTCTCATGAGTTTTTCCTGTAATCCAAACACTTCTATTACCGGTTTTTAACAGCTGATAAAAAGTGTAGGGAAATGAACAGGGAAGAGGTGTGAATACTCTCAGGCACAAGGTGTGACTCTTGGGGATGGGCCTGCAGGGCAGGGAGTTGGACTCAGTGATCCTTGTGGTTCCCCTCCAAGTGCACAGATTCTGTGATTCTATGATATGGCAGAAAGGTGAAGGGAATTGCCATATCTTCACTTTCTAGTCAGGTTTTAGAGCTAGGGAATCGGTCACCTCTGGTTTGCCAGAGAACCTTTGAATTCTAAGCAATGAAGGTTTGTTAGTGTTTTTTCTCTTCTGTAAAGACACATGCAAACTTGATGAAGTGATCTCGGGTACTCTCTGGTGCACACAACACTGACAGCAGGGACTGCCTGCTTGGTCCTAGTGACAGCTGCACCAAGCAGGAATTGTTTGGTAGACCAGGAAAACTTGCTGTGGCTGTGGAGGGAATATCCCTTTCCTGGCATTCTGGCTCTCGCAGTATCCCTCTTTTTGTCTGTTTTTATGTTCCTGCTGCATAAGACTGACGCCCTGCAGGAAGGGGAGTGGGGCACATGTTCCTCTATGCTCGTGTGTGGGCTCAGTGCTTCTGTGTGGCGTGTGCATTTCCGTAGC
Organism: Turdus rufiventris; assembly: GCA_013186435.1. Lineage (NCBI taxonomy): Eukaryota > Metazoa > Chordata > Aves > Passeriformes > Turdidae > Turdus > Turdus rufiventris. Next base: position 44,517 of record PYHW01010673.1, read on the forward strand.
TGATGCCTGATAAGTCCTTCTGTTTGGCCTTTTAACAGGACAGTGTCCCAATGGGCTCTCCTGCCTTCCTTCTCTCTCTCTTTGTAAGTATTGAAAGGCTCCAGCAGGTTCTGCAGTACTGCTGCCAGGTGCTCTGCTCCTTGTCTGGGTGATCACTGCACTGTCCCAGCATCCTTAGTGCTGCAGCAGGGTGTGTTTGACTTGGGGGCTGCACCACTGTGAGCTGAGAAGAGACAGCTCAGTCCCTTATTCTCAAAATGGGTGAGCGGGTGGGGCTTCAGTCTTTTCTTCTGGTTCCAAGTGTTTTTGTTTTGTCATCTGCTTTTGCTTTTTTCCATGACTTCTCTCCTGCTTTCTTTCCATGTAAGTGGGAAGACAAACCAAGTGGTGCAGTCCTGTAGTTCCTGCATCTCTCATGTTTATACAGCTGCCCCTTCCACATGTCCGAGGCAGTACAAAAGGTCTTGGGAGAGTGAGGAGTCAGCTGTGTGTCCTTTATCCATTCCTGGTTCAGAAAGCAAATAAGACTCTGCAGAAATATCTTCTCTGTACCCATGGTGATCTGGAAGTGTTTGGAAAAATATTCCCTCTGGGAGACCCAAGTGTCTGAGTCTGTGAGGAGAGAGAGGAGGAAGATGGAGAGCTGTCCTTATCTCATATGTATGTAAAGACAGAGGAGTACTCCAGGAGAGGCAGCAGATCAGCCAGAGAGAGAGGGCAGCGGATCAGAGGAAGCTCTCAGCTCAAGTGCTCGTGGAAAGGAACTGTGTGGAGGATCTAGGGAGCTAGTGCCAGGGTCCCTCACCTGGAGGAGCACTTCCCATAGGGATCAGCAGCTGATAAGGTAGGTTAGTCAGCAGTTTTCCTTTTCCCACCTTAAGCTAGAGTTTCCTGCTTAGGAGAAAGCCTGCACTGTTCAGGCTCCAAAAGCATCTGTCTGGGCCAGAGGTGTTGCCTCTCTCTGCACTGGCTCCAGCAGTGCAGAGATGCTGCCAAGCCCAGCACCCTGCTGTTTCCAGATCCAGCTTTAGGTAGGTCTGCAGGCAGGCCTTGGCAGGGACAGCTTCCCTTTCTCCTGATGGGAAGGCACAAAAAGTTGTTACCAGATGCAGAATTCCCTCCCTCCCTGCCTCCCTCCCTCCTGCTGTGCCGGAGGGACGTTCCTGCGGGGTTGTGTAACTGTGTTTGTTTGCCTTGTGAGCAGGACGGAGGCACCAGAGGGCGGCGCTGCGCCATCGAGGCAGACATGAAGATGAAGAAATGATGCTGCAGACGCAGAATCCCAGGCATCCGGAGCTGGAGTGTGAGCAGGCAGCTCTTAACAGCTGTTGGAGGAGGAAAAAAAAGCTGCAGGTCCATTTCTGGGACCTGGTTCACCACCTTCACTTGCCCTTCTGGAAAGCAGTGTCTTGTCAGAATGTGTAACCCAAAGAAACTTCCCCAGAGGGGAAGACCAGCCCCCCTGCCTGTTTTAGGGCAGTCATCTTGGGCTTCATCAGTGTTCTGGTGTTAGCTAGCAACTGGTGGCTCGTATGTACTGTAATGTGAAGTGTACAGATTTTTACTAGTGATGTGTAAATGTGATGTATATTAAAATCTGGGAACAAACCCGTGTGCAGTGTACTGAGCATCGCAGCTCTGCAGGGAGGAACCCTGTGGTACAAGCCTGGATCCCCACCTGGAATATCTGCAAATAGAATTCTCTTCCAGTTATGCCTGTAGCACATGTATGGCAGAGCTCTGATGTTAGAGACAATCCATAAATCACAGAAATGTTGCACAGTGTTTGGATGGAGAGGAAGATTCCCTGCTTTGAGTGTATGAGGACATGGCACCACTGTGGTGACGCTGGAGATCAAACCTTGAGAAGTTAAATACTGCAGTCTTGGAGCTTTCCTTAGGAGAAAGTGCACTGAAAAGGACTTGACATTCTTTCCCCAGAGATCTGTGGAGGCTGCAGTAGTCAGAGTGAAAATCTGTGATCCCAGCACCCGTAGGCAGGATTGCCAGTACCTGGTTTCACATCTGAGCTTGTGTTTTTACTGTTTCTAGTGGGAATTACAGTGTCCTTTTCCTCAGAAGGTTTAAGTTCTCTGTGAGAATTTCCAAGTCACTTTTTCTGCTCATATGACCTGAGATGAAACTTGCATGTTTTCTGCCCACACAACCCTTCATGAGGGAAAAAAAAACAACAAAATGACACCATCCTTGATTGTTGCACTAGCTGGGAGTGCTCTTCACCCTGTGCAGCACGTCCAGGGTGCAGCTTTCTGGTAGACAAGTTTCAGGAAACTGAGTCATTGGGATTAAGACGAGAGGCATTGTTGCCTTATCCAGTAAGAGCTCTCAATTTTCACAAGTTCAGTGTTGAAGCTGGCTGTGCCTGCTGTGTCAAGTCCTGTGTATTGCTGAGGTGAATTTTCACCAAGAGTCACCTTACTGATGTGGAAATGCTGAAACTCCCTTGGATTGCTGATTGGCTTCTTGTCCTTCACTGCTAAACCCCAGAGCAAATATCTGGTTTAAATTTGTATTGTTCTCAGTTCATACCACAAAAGTTACAGGGGTCTCTGTCTTAAATGCATTTTATGGAGTGACTTCAGTTAGGGACAAACATATTAGCACTGCCTGTTGTGACAGGACAAGGTAATGGTTCAAAGTTAAAAGGGGGCCTATTTAGACTGGATGAAGATTTTTTTTTTTTACTGAAGGTGCAGCACAGACCTTTATCAGACCCACTGGTAACTTCCTTTCATCATGGCAAGCCTTGCTCTTCCTTCCTACCCTTAGTTACTTCTCTTAACCAGATATTTTTCTCTCAGCCTTTTCTCTTGTCCCATGACATTTTAATAGTCTTTAGTGATGTTTAAGAGCTTTAAAACTCCAATATATGACTTTCACTATAGAGCCTCATTCCCTCTTTCCCAATTCATCATCTCATGCTCTGTCTACTTATTAATTCTCTTCTTCCTAATTCTTTGTTCTAATCTGTCTAGTTCAGAGCTGATGTTTTACTGTGCTGCATTTCCCAGCACCCACTCTTTTAGAGACAGATAAAACTGTCACCCCTTTCTGGTTTTCTTAAATGACAAGTTACACAGCATAGGCTCAGTCACATTATATTTAAGCTTCTTTAGGGCTCACAGATGAATCCCAATGGGTTCTAAGGTTTATTCACTCCCTCAAATTGTTCTAAAATCTCCCCTGTTGACATTTTAATGAGAAATCGTCTCTCAGACCCATCCCTAGGGAAGGTCTCATGTGAGCTCCTCTGTGGCAAATGCTGATAATGATGATTAATTTGGTTTTTCCAACTGGCCCTATTTTCCACTGAGATGTTTGGCACTGATCGTGTGTCATCCCCACTGATCATCTGGCAGCTCTCTGCTTCTGATGTTTTTGATGAGGTTTTTTGTTTTTATTTGCTTTTATGTCTTTAGCAAATTGTTCTCTCTCTCTTTTTTTTTTGCCTACTTTATGTGGATTCTACATTTCATTTATTAGAGTTCAGGCTTTTATCATTTTTCTTGTTTTGACGTGTAAGTTCTTTTTAAAGGCAGTCTTTTTGATTCCTAACAGCTTTTTCCCAGAACAGCAAGGGTTGTACAGCGTCTGATCTCTGCAAAGTGAACTAAAACTTTCCAATTTGAGAGAGGTTCCTTGCTAGTGACTTACATGGCCAACATAATTAAGAATTATCAGGCAATTCTTAATTGAAAGTTCAAGTCTGTGTCATTTTGTCCGCAATTGGTGTAGAGCTGAGCTGTCTGTGATTATTTCATTCATCATGGCTTGCAATAACACTGTTGTTCTGCTCTCTGGCATCTTGAGTCTTCCAAGATTTGGTAAAACTGAACATAAGGCTGAAGATCTCTTTAATCTTATGCCCAAGTTCCCAGGACTTCCTGATTTTCAACGTTTATCCCTCTGGAGCACAGAAGGATGATCACAAGTGATCAGATTACCCCAGGCTGAGGCTTTTCAGTGCCTCTGCTTGTGGCAGCTCTGCTGAGGCTGCAGGAGGGAGCTCCAGGCACAGGGTTTCTCTTCAGATGGAATCTCAGTTTGCCCAACTCCCTCAGCTGGAAGCTGAGAGCAGGTAATGTTATCTCTCACCTCATCAGATTTCATCTGCTGCCAGTGAAGTGAACTTTGAAAGAGGTTTCGGAAGGACAGGATTTAGATCCCAACTCTGCTTGCCAGTTCACAAAATCAGCAAAGGAGTCTTCTCATCCCAGACCCAGTGGATTCTGTATTTCTCCCAGTTATGCACCATAAGCTGAATTTGGAGCTGTGCTACCAGTACTGAGAATGGAAAAGCCCGGCAGTGAGAAATGTTCTTGTTCCAAACTTGGAAAAAATTAGGTTGTACATAATTAACTGAAGACTCTAAAGACAGTGTTAATTAATGCATAGAATTCTCCATAGGTACAGCATCCAGGCAGCTCCATTCAGTGGCAAGATGAAGATTTTGGGACATCCTTTACTGTTGTTCTGTGACTCTGCAACTAATTGCCCAGACTTGGAGGACTCAGAGTGCAGCAGAAGACATTTAGGCATGGACAAATGAACAGAGATGAAATGAGTGGTTTCTTCCTTCTTAAGAGAATGCTAACTTTTATTTTCTGCAGTGGACAGAACTGTGCCTGTTGGTGTGTGACTGTGTGGGTATAATTCTTCTGGCTCAGGTACATGAGATAACACCATCCAGATAAATCACAACTGTCACTTTCAAAACTGTCTGTAAGGTTTCTAGTAAGTTATCTCCAGTATAAAAAGGTCTCAGGGGGCAGCAAGTGGAATTTCAGTGAGTTGTCCTTGGAGTCACCAGTTGTTCCCAACACTCAGCAGCTGAGGAGCCCCAGCAGGACTCGGTCTGAGCTTGCTGGATGCCTTCAGCACTTAAATACGGAGCATCAGCAAAGCCACGTGCTTCCAGACAGCTCAGCATGCCCTGAGCAGAGTGACCACTGACCAGGGCAGGAAGAGAGCCCAGCAAAAACACCAGAAAACCTGAAATTCAGTTGCTCTGAAGCAGCAGTTTGTGTTGCAGAGCTGCAGCCCTGCCATGTGCTGTGTGGTGAGCTCAGGTGTAGGCTGCTCACCTGAGTCCTTCCCATGCTGTGTGTCAAGAAATGACCTGAGCTTGGCAGTTCTGGTCAGGGTACAAAGAAATTTCTTTCTTTTCGTTGTTTGCAGATGGGCCATGCTTGTAAGTCTGAGGTGGACTCTTCCATCAAGTCAGAGAACAGTGATTTCCAGTCTCTTCCCGACTGGGATTCAAGCTCAGATGCGGATGTGATGAGCTGGAGAACTGCTGAAGAGGTGACCATGGGGAAGCCAGAGGGGAGCAGCCAAGAGCAAGAGACAGACCTTGAGATGGAGCTGAGTGAGCCTCTCTGGGAGGATGATTGTGAAGATGACCGAGAGGCAGAGCAGCCATGTGAAAGCAGCAGTGTTTTCCAGTTCCTCTTGGAGGTAGGGCTGTTTGCATTACGGGGAGGTGGGCAGCATAGTTCAGACCCTCCTGAAACACTGGGCTTTTCAGGGTCTGCACCATCCATGCAAACAGAAACAGTCTGGGGGCACAGCAGAAGTTCTGGGTTTGCCTTCTCCCCAGCCCAAGTCCAGCCTTTCCTCCCATTTGGAGCTCCCACTGCACCCAGGCAGCTGCTTTGCCAAAACACAGCTCACCCTTAAGCACAGAAATGTCAGTGAACTGACACTGTAATAAAAACACAGGGCTTCATCAGATTTTGCAAGGATTCCTAAAAATGGAAAGGCGTTCTTGAGTGATTGCAAAAATAGCATCTCTGCTGTTTATTTCTTCTCCCTTTTGCCTCACAGTTTGAAGTAATAAATCACTGTCTTGCAGGTAACCCAGATGTTGGAATCTTTGTGCATTAGCAGCACAGAGTCATCGCAGACTCCGTGGGATTATTGTGGCTCAGAGAAGCAGAGTGATGAGGGGTGCCAGGAAAAGACCACAGGAACAGCAGTCTCAGGAACAGAGGAAAGTCAAGTGAACTTCCTGGAAAGAGAGGTAGGAGAGTGGTGATCCTAAAAGAGCCTCTGGCTCTGGATGAGAGATGAGAAAACCTGCTCTAGAAGAGATGGGGGAGCCCCAGGTTCTGAGAGGGAAGACAAAACACACAGGAGGGGAACACAAAAGAAATGTATGAGGGAAGGGTGGGTTTTATATATGGCTGTGTATCTTTATAAACAGGAAGCTTGTTACAGATGAAAGCCTCAGATGTGAGTTGGAGGAATTGCTCCTTGGCAGTGTAAAGGTGACTCATGAGAGCTGGCAGGCTGCTCTCAGGTTTAAGGCAAGGTTGGAATACTTGCCTGGTTCTAATTGCTGTGTTTTGCAGCACAGCTTGGCTGGTTTCAGGCCCACGTGGCTGTGCCAGCAATAACCATCTGCCCCTGGGGACTGTCATGTCTTGGAAGCAGGCACTGTCTAGCCTGGGTTTGCATCAGTCCTGGGTTTGGGGGCTGTGGGCTCCCACCAGCCTGCTGGGTATTCCTGGGAAAGTAACGCAGCAGTGGAGGAACAGGGACATTTTTCCACACTTGTTCTCTTGCAAACTCAGGACACTGGAGGCAAAAAACTCCCATGATTTCACCTGTTCCACCAGGACAGTGTATTCCCAGCTCTCAACTGCTGTTATTCCAGCAATTCCCTCACAGCTCTTTCCGTGGTCACAGCCAAACACAGCAGTGTCCAGTTTCTGAGAAGTCTGCTCGTGCTTCAGTTCTGCTGAGGATTCTGAGGTGCTCCTGCATGAAATCCCACTGAGCATTTTCTTGGCAAACCACTACAACAACAGCATCACTCTCCTTCCTGGCTGAGTCTATTCCCTGTCATTTTAACGTGGGAGTTTGTGAGGAAACAGCCTTGTTGAACTCCAGGGGTTCCTGTTATCTGTATCTGGAGCTTTAGCAAGCCTGAGGCAGTCTTACCTCAGCTCCTGATTGCCCTCTCTACATCCATGACTCTTCCCAGAGAGCAGACACAACACTGGGCACCACTCAGCTCCACAGGCTTTGTGTCAGCCAGGGGTGGATGTCATCCAAGAGATCAGACGCAGCTCTTGCTGGGAAGGTCTGAGTGAGGTCAAACAGCAGCTCTGAGTAACAGAGCAAGTGAGCTCCCAGCTGAAGCTGGATGCAGGAAAGGGATGTGCAGCAGGCTGGCATCTAGATAAAGCAGTCAGGTAATGTGCTGCCATTTTAGATGCATCCTCTGTGCTTGTCAGGACAAGATTCAAGAGCCACCTGGAGAACCACCTTCGGATGAGCTGCATCCACCAGAGATGAGTGCTCAGGCCCTGGATGAAGGTGACAGTGACAGCACCTCTGCATCCCCAGTGCTGGACTCCGCAGGCTCTCCCAACAAGCACCTGTAAGTAGCTGCTTCTGCACCCTTGCAAATGCAGCAGAACAGAGTCATTTCCCTTGTCACACATGAGAACGAGTGCATGGCACATCCAGGGAGGTGAGGTAGCCAAACAGAGCAGGAGGGAAGGAGGTAACTTGTGCTATCTCTGAATTTACTGGTATTACAGGACATTGATCCTAAGATGAAGTGAGAAGAGTAGAGATTAAATAAGAGATTCAGTGGAAAATACATGTTTCCTCAAGTCAAATAGGCCTGGTGTGAGCTGGACACGAGGCTCTGACAGGCAATGCACAGCCCAGCATTACCAACCCCCTTTGAGCAGGTGTGTCAGTCACATGCAGGCTCTGCCACACGTGTGATAGCTTGGACTGCCTTTCAAAGGATTTTGGGAAGAGAAGCTTCATAAAAACCTCCTCAGTAGAGTTCTGAATTGCAGAGTAGCTTGAGTTTTTCTATCCAGTTTGGCCCTGCTCCTTATCTCAGCTTTACTTTCACCTCTTGTCCTGCATCTTCCTGCACTCTGGATGTTCAGTTGTGCACTCTGATGCAGAACACTCCCACCATCACACTCAGAGGCTTTTTGTAGCTTCATCCACCTGGATGTGGTGGGTGCCAGCAGAATTGTCACCTCCTACTTTGTCTCGAGTGTGATGATCTGGCAGTTATCTTCATTCCACAGGGTGCAGCCAAGCTGGAATAATCCGCTCCAGCACCTGGTCCTCAGAAAAAAGCTCATGTCCATCTGGAGGATGATAGCCAGCCACAGGTACGTGGGAGCAGAGGGCTACATCAACATGTCCTGAACACACTGCCCTGAGTTCCAGCTCCTGGGTCACCAGGCCTAGTCCTCCCCTCCCAGGAGCTCGCCTGTCTCTCCAGGATTTTGCTTTGGGAACAGCTGCCTGCTGCAGAGCTGGAGAGAACACTGCATATTGATTTCCTCTGCTTAATGTGGCAGAGCCCAAATGCTGCTTCCTACACAGCTGGCACAACACTGGCTGTGGCCCTCAGGGCCAGCAGGGAGAGGCAAGCCCTGCTCCATGCTTTTGGTGAGAGAGAACATTCTTTGTCCTGTAGGTTCAGCAGCCCGTTCCTGAAGCCAGTGTCAGAAAAACAAGCCCCTGGATACAAGGATGTGGTGAAGAGGTGAGTTTGTGGAGGTAGTGCTCACTGGCTGATTTCTCTCTGGTTGTTTTCTGCCTTCTCTGGTTTCCAGAGGGCCAGTGGGATGGTTTCCTTCCTCCTTTTTCAGAGTTTGGCTGTCACCAGCATCTCCCACTGATTCCTTTCAGTAAAACTCCCTTCTGGGTAATTACAGCTGGGAAGCTTGCACTGACTCTGGGGCTGGTGGGAATTGTGCCTGCCCTGTGCAGGCATTGCATGGCTGGTTTATCCCAGGCACAGTCCCTGGGCAGGGAGTCCAGGCCCTGCAGCTCAGCAGTCCCTTCTCCCCATGCCTGGAATGTGCCTCAGGAGATGCCCCCTCCTCACCCGCTGCGAGCGCCCCAGATGTTTCACTCTCAGCACAGAAGTGGGTCATAAGAATATTTCCCAGAGAGATTAATGGCATTTTTTCAGAGCTGAATCATGTTCTATTCTGGTCACAGTTGTCCTCTCTGCAGCCATTCATTTTCCCATTCTGTCAAAATAAGGGAAGTAATATTTATTCCCTATCATGTTCCTCTTACCAGCACTGCTATTTTTGCTGGTGGCACCATTCGATCTTTAGGGAATTTAATAGATACCTATTTTAGTAACTTTTCTTTCTCCACTAAGACCTGGACTGACTTCCTGAAGACTAATTACTGCTTGCCTTCTCTGGAGCTCAGCATCCCATTTTTTCCAGAGGTGACTGCTAATGACCTGCCAAGTTGATTGGATAGCAAGTGTCGCATTGGCTGAACTCACTTTTGTCTGGCTTGGAAGAAAAGCCTTTCTCACTCCCCGCTGTGTGTCTTGAGCAATAAAATTGATTGAAAATAGCTGTGCTTTCAGGGCCACTCTGAAATGAGAACATTCATACAGATCCCAAAGGGTGCCTGGCCCTGGGTTGCAATTTTATTCTTCTTCTCTCTGTCTTTTGTAGACCCATGGATTTAAGCAGCATAAAGAGGAGGCTGGCAAAGGGACACATTCAGTCCGTGATGCAGTTCCAGTGTGACCTGATGCTCATGTTCCAGAACGCTGTCATGTACAACAACTCTGACCACCACGTTTTCCATGTCGCTGTGGAGATGCAGCGAGAGGTCTTGGAGCAGCTGCAGGTCTTGGCTGAAGCCATCCTGTTGTCCAGGGACAGGCTGGAGTGAGGCAGAAGGTAACCAGCCCTGCCTGAGGCCTCTCTCAGTTGGAGCAGCGTTGTCTCTGTGGGTCAGGGCATCTCCTGGGCTCAGGATGTGCTGCCATGGCCTTGGTTAGACCTCATTATCCCCAGTACTGGCTGCTGGGTTGATGGGTTGATTCAAAGCAGTTTTGGGGAGGATACCATGTTGGAAGCCTCCATTCGTTTTGGGAAAAGCAGCGGATGTCGCCCTGCAGGGAGAAGAGTTCCCTGAGATGAAAAGCAAGGGAGAAATCCTGTGTGTGGCCAGGTGGATGAAGCGGGCGCAGCCCCTGAGGGTGGCTGGGCACACCGGGCACGGCAGCGTTCCCGTGTTCAGACTGTTGTGCTGTTTGTTGGGTCGGGTGGGTCCAGCGTTACCGGCACTGACCACACCCAATAAATGCCCATGTTGAAACTTGTCCCGGCCTGCCTGACACTGGGACTGGGGCTGGGACCGGGACTGGGGCTGGGAGGGGCCCAGAACTGGAACTGGGGCTGGGACCGGGAAGCGCGGGACAGAGCGCGTGGCCGGGGCGGTACAAGCGCAGTTTGCCATTGGCCGCCTTGGCTGTCTGTCAATGCCAGAGCGGTTGCTGATTGGCTGGCGGGGAGCTCGCGGGCGCGTGTCCCACCCGTGTGCCCCGGAAGCGGAAGCGGCCTGGTGCGGCCATGGCGCGGGACAAGCCGGAGGCAGCGGCCGAGTCGGAGGCGGCACCGGAGCTCTCGTACCGGGAGCAGCTCGACTTCCTGAACCCCATCGCGCAGCCGCTCGCGTCCCGCAAGCTCACGCGGAAGCTCCTCAAGTGCATCAGGAAAGGTCTGGCGGCGGCGGGGCTGGGGAGGGACCGGGACATGGCGGCGGCGTGGTGCGGTGCCCCACGCTGCGGTTCTCAGTCAGCCTCTCACGCCGTGGTTCTCTTGCAGCGACCAAGCAGAAGCAGGTCCGCCGCGGTGTGAAGGAGGTGCAGAAGTTCATCAACAAGGGCGAGAAGGGGTGAGTGCTGCCCTGGCCCCGCGGCCCGCGCGGCCCCGCCGGCCCGGCGCTGACACACGGCTGTCCCTGCAGGATCACGGTGCTGGCCGGAGACACGCTGCCCATCGATGTCTACTGCCACATCCCCATCATGTGCGAGGACAGGAGCATCCCGTACGCATACGTCCCTTCCAAAACGGTGAGTGCTGGGGAGGAAGGAACCGGCCGTGGTGACGGGAACCCGGTGAGGGGCCCAGGCTGTGACCGGAGCCGCCCTGGGGTGGTGCAGATCCGGTGCCCGAGTAAAGAACTCGGTGCTTGTTCCTGACCAAGGCACAGAAGGGACATGGGGAAAGGTGTAGAAGTGTTTTGCTGTGGAATCACAGAGCTGTTTGCCATGACCGAGTTCCTGCAGCAGCTCCGGGACAGAGCCAGCACATATTTTCCAGGTGTCTGTAAACAGGGAGTCTTTCCAGTTCTTTTCCAGGCAGTCGCTGTCATTGGAGCTTCAGCCTCGGCGCAGGCAGCTCTGCAGACCCACTCTGGGGAAGGACAGTGCCAGTTCCTTCTGCCAGCCAGCTTACAGGAGACAAGCTGGGAAAAAAGCTCGTGAACCCAGCACGAGTCCAGAGGGCTTGGGGATGATGGGCTGGACAGGCAGAGCTTCCCTTCATTGAACCAGGGCCTGCAGTGAGCTGGTCCCGAGCTCTGAGCTCGGGAAGGGACCTGGCACCCCATGGCCTCCCTCTGTTCCCTCAGGACCTGGGAGCTGCAGCCGGCTCCAAGCGCCCGACCTGTGTCATCATGATCAAGCCCCACGAGGAGTACCAGGAGGCCTACGACGAGTGTCTGGAGGAGGTGTCATCCCTTCCCATGCCACTGTGAAGAGCTGGGGCTGGGCTGTGCCCTGCGGGGCCGTGGCGAGTGCCTGTCCCTCTGCCCAGGGGCTGCACGGCTGTTTGTGGGGACGCTGCCGAGAGGACTGATGGGGGGATGCTGAGCACTGTGGGGTGAATAAAGGTTTCTGTGGTTTTGTACAACGTGGTCCTGCTGCTGGGGGGGTCCATGGCAGGATTAAACCAGCCCCGCCGTGACTCACGGCCATGCCCCCCCGCTTGTACCGCCCAGTCCAGCGCCGCAGCTCCTCATGGCCCGCAGCCCCCCGACCCCGAGGGAAGCAGAGCAGAGTCCGGGAGAGAGAAATGCGGGTTTATTGCAGGAACAGAGTGCGGAGCCGGCCCGGCCTTCACGCGGTTCTGCTGTTACACACACAGAGCAGGGCACCTCTGGGCTCCCCCAGCTCTCCCTCACCTCCTCTGGGAAGGGGGACCATGGCCTCTTCCCCAGTTCAAGCACAAGCCCCAGTCCTCTCTCCCACCCCAGTTCCTCCCAGTGTGGCAGAGCACCCGTTCCCATCCCTCCTGGCACAAGGCACTCCCCCATCTCAGCCCGAAGAAAGCTGCACCAACCACCTCCATTGCAGAGCAGCTCCACACTGGGGCCACGAGCAGTCCCAGCAGAGGTGCTGGGGCAGCTGCCCCCTCCCAGCAGCACCAGAATCCTCAGTTTCCTCTTCTGCCTCCCCAGTGGCACCACCAGCTCCAGGGCCCTGCTGTAGCTGCAACTCTCACAGCAAGGCAGTGGGGTGGGGAACAGGGCTTAAAGCTTCTCCTCACAAGACATTAATTTACTGGGTTGTAGGAACAGGGGCAGCAGAGCAGGAGGGACAGGGAATGTCTCACAGGGTCTTTGGTTTCTGCCCCCGTGGCAGAAGGAATCACAGGGCAAAAACGCTCCTGGAGTCAGAGCATGGGGCACATGCAAGACCCCCGCCCTGGCACAGATGACCCCCAGCCCTACGGAGACCCCCACCAGAAGGGCCTGAAGTGCTGCAAGAAGGAAAAGCTCCCCTGTGGCAACCAGTCCTTCAGCCCAGGGCAGTGCCGAGCAGGGCCAGTCCTTGTGCACACCCTGAGATTGTCCCGTTGCAGCAGCAAGAGACCTTCCCCCTTCTCAGTCCCACTGGCATCCCGCCCCTCAGATCTTGGAGGACTCCACCCGCTCGATCCAGGGCGAATCGATCCTGACATCCCTGGGCTCCGCCCGCAGCTGCCGCAGCTCCCTCTCCAGCGCCTGGCTGCGGTGGTACATCTCCATGTAGCTGGCCTGGAGCTCCCGCTGGTACCGCAGCACCTTCTCCTTCTCCTCCTGCCACGTTTTCCTCTCCAGCTCAAAGTTCACAGCCTGCAGCTGGCCCTGACGCCGCTCCCGCAGCAGCTCTGCCCACAGCCACTCCACCTGCCGCTCCAGGGGCTCCGCCGAGTCGCTCTGGAGGCCTCGGCACTTGGAGTCATCAGTTTCGCAGCCAGGGAAGTCCTGGCACGACGGCATGGGGTCATCACCCAGCGGCAGCGCGGTGCTGGGCTCGGGGGGGCTCTGGAAGGAGTCTGCCAGCTGTGCCAGCTGCGAGTCCCTGGCCTGCACCTCCGCCTTGGCCTCCCGCAGCTGTGTCTTCAGGCTGAAAATCTCCCCCAGCTTCTGAGCCATCTCCTCCTGGGTGTCCCGGAGCTGCTGCTTCAGCAGGGAGATCTCTGCTGCTTTCTGGCACACCTGCAGGGCACAGGCAAGCAGTGAGGAAGGGCAGGGGGAGCAGGACCCCAGAGGTGGCAGCACCCCAAACTGTTCTCCTGGGAGACCATAAGCACCACACGTGGCTTATCCCTCCCATACCGTGACCCTGAGTGACACCAGAGCAGGGAACTGCCGCCCCCACAGTCAGAAGGGTGGCAACAGGGAAGGAAGGAAGGAGACTCACCTCCCACTTGGTCTCCTCCATTTTGGGGCTGCCATGCTCGCCCTGGGACTGCCGGAGCTTGGTCTCCTCGCACTGGCACTGCTGCAGGCTCAGCTCCTCCTGCAGCCGCTTCTTCTCCTGCTGCGCCTTGTAGAGCTGCAGCTGCAGCGCCCGCTGCCCGCGCTGCGCCTGCTGCATCACCTGCTGCAGCCGGGCCATGTACATCTGCTTCAGGTCCTCCAGCTCGTCCAGCCACAGCCGCTGCTTGTCCTCAAATGCCTGCCAGCACAGGTGGACACTGGTGAGAGGCTGTAGCCCCAGGAGGGACCCCAGGAGATCCTGTGATATTTGATCCTCCCACATTTGGGCATTCCAAGCCCATCACCCACCAGGGCAGCTCCTTCACTGCTCCTTCCACCCCCACATCCCTGCCAGGGGCACCCAGCACCACCCCAGCCCCACAGCTCACCTGTGTGAAAGGATCTTCAGTCTCGCTGAGGCTCCTCTTGAGCTGCCGCAGCTCCCCTCCCGTCTCCTGCAGCCGGTCCTCCAGCTGCTTCACCGCATCCTCCAGCGAGTAGGAGAACTCGTACGGCGGCGGGGGCTCACCGGGGCTCTGCAGCCTGCTCAGGGTGGCCATGCTTTTGCAGGACAGGGGCATCTTCTCAGGGGCCAGGGTATCCCTGGGGCTCCGGGAAACCCTGTCCAAGGAGCCCCCAATGTGGTTGATGTGGCCCATGGAGGCGCTGAACTGGCTCTGGGCAGGCTTGAGGCGGGAGCCGTAGGATGGGAAGCTCTGGATGGAGTTGTGGCTGGAGTCAGAGGCCTCATCCAGGCTGATGGCGTGGAGCAGGTGGGTGCGGAGCGGGCCGTGCTGCGGGGCCGCTGTGCTGCTCTGCGACAGCAGCGTGTGCAGGCTCCCATTGCTCTTGGACAACTTCTGCCCCTTGGACGAGGACAGGCCCTGCATGGAGACCAGCCCCTTCCCAGCTACTGCCTTGAAAGCTGAGGGCCTGATACGGCACTGAAAAACAAGAGCAAGGTCCAGCATGAGCCTCTACAGCCAGAGAGACCCCCCACACTCCCAGCTTCGTATCCCTGAACATCCTCAAATCCCCACATCCCACCCAGGGGTGTGCAGATCATCCTGCTCCATCCCCATCCCCTCACAGACCAGGCTGTATTTCAGGGCCTCACCTTGTCGAAGCGGCCCCTCTCAGGCAGGGAGCTCTTGGAGAAGTCGGCCCCACGGTGATGCTCGCGGGAGCAGCGCTCGGGGGACCGGTTCTCGCGGTCACTCTCGTAGTCCCGCTTGTAGCAGGCGCTCGATGCCTGGTGCTTCCGCTCTGCCCGCGTCTCCTTCTTGGCCCCGTGCAGGTACCCAAAGAGCTCCCGCTGGCTCGGCCCCTTCCGCAGCAACCCATCGGGCTGCCGGAGCCCCCGCGAGCCGCCCAGCGGGGCCCGCAGCTCCAGGGGGGACAGATCCTGCTTCTCCACCAGGCTGCCCACGCTGCCCATGCTGCCAACGACGCCGACGGGCTCTGAGGAGAGGTAGGTGCCGAGGACACGGGTGTCGGGCTCACAGGTCACAGGACCCTGTGCTGCTGCCATGGAGAATTAGAGAAAAGCCCAGAACCAGCACTGCCGAGGAAGAGACAGAGTCAGCCATGCCGGGCAGCCGGGACACACCCCTGGCACCCCCTTCCAGCCATCCCCAAGGGCCCACATGGGCTCCTGGCACTGGGATGGATCTGCCATCTCCCGTGCAGCTTCCCGGGGCACAGGGCACAGCAGGCACGGGGCGGGGGCTCCCCGCTGCTGCCCCCACCACGGTGCAGCGCCTCCTCCCACAGCCAGCCCCACCTCCCGCCCGCGGCCGGGGCCGCCACCAGAACAGGCACCTGCCGCCCAGCCAGGCGGGCGAGTTCGGGAGCCGGCAGCACCTGCCCGGGCCTGGCGCCAGCCCCGGCCCGGCGGCACCCAACCTCCCCGCCAGGACCTCCGGCTCCGGACATCCTCTGGACACCTCCCCAAAATGCCCCTGGGGGTGCCCATCGGCTCGGCCTCCCCGGGGTGCGCACGGGACGGGCACCTCTGCGGCACCTCGGGGACACCTGGGCACAGCATGGGCAGCACGGGCTCCTGCAGCTCGCAGGGCGAGCCCCATCCATGCACAGCATCCCCTCCCCAGCTCCGGGCAGGGAGCAGGCGGCCACAGCCCAGCTGCTGCGTGCGTGCCGGGGACCCCGTGGCCGGACATGGCGAGAGGGCGGTGGGAAGGGGCAGGATGCTGACGGGACAATGCAGCTTCCTGCGCAGGTGGCCGGGGGAGGAAGGATGAGAGGATGCCTTCGGCCCGGCTCTGGCTCCCCAGCGCTAGGGAGGGGACGATGGCCTCACACCAGGGCAGGGGACACAGAGAGTGTGGCAGGGGCGAGGCAGAACCCCCAGCACCGCTCCCAGCCTCGCCGAGGGCTCCGAGGCCGGGCTACACCCAGGAAGCTGTCCTGGTTCTCAGCACCACGCGCCGGGTAAACAAACACCCCGGTTTTAATTGCTGCCACGCACAAACCTGTCTGACAGCTCCCGGCCTGCGCTGTCACCTCCCTCTGCGAGCCCAACACCTGCTCCGGGCACCGGCACCCCACCAAGGGCACCGGGGACGGACCCTCCGCAAGGATCGGGGCTGCCTGCGGTGCCGCCGGGCGTGCTCGGGGAGAGGGGACGGGGATGTTCCCCTGCCGGGGGTGCTCAGGGGGGGCGTGGGTGCACATCCAGCCCCCGGCACCGGGGAGCAGCTCGGCCGAGCCCCGCAGCGGCTCCTCCCGGCAAGGCGGCCGAGGAAGTAGGTCAGGTTGTGGGAGGTTTGGGAAACGCCGGGGGAGCCCGAAGGTGTCCTGCCTGCGGCAGGGAGGGGATCACCCTCCAGGCGGCAAAACACCGGTCCGGCCAGCCTGGCTCCTTTGCGATCTGCTCCCAGTCCCAGCCGTGCCCGGGCAGGATGCAGCCACAAGCCTTTTCCCATTCCTATTCCCATTCCCATTCCACCCGGGAGCGAACAGCAGGGTTGGAGGGCAGCAGGCGCGGGTCCCCGCGCAGCCCCTCCGCGCCTCCCGCAGCCCCGCCGGAATTTCCGGCACGGAGAAGGCGGAGGGGGCAGTCGGTGCCCGGGGCCGAGCCCGGGACAAAGCCCCGCTGGCCGCAGCGCGGCGGGGGATGGGGATGGGGGCCCGGGCCCGCACTCACCATGCCGGCGGCGCTGCGGTCCCGCACGGCTCCGCTCCGCGCTCCTTCCCTCGCCGCGTTTGAACGCGCCCCTCGGCCGCGGCCGCGCGGGGCGGCGGGCGGAGCCGGCACCGGCAAATAGCGGCGCGGGGGCGGCGGGACGGGAGGGGCGGGAAGCAGCAGCAGCAGCAGCAGCAGGAGGAGGAGGAGGAGGAAGGAGGAGGAGGAGGAGGGGGGTGGCCCGGCCGTGCCCACCAGCGGGGCGGGGCAGGGCGCGCTGGCTGCGGGCGGTGCCGAGAGTTGCGCGAAACGCGCGTCCCAATGGCGGGGAGACCCCCGCAAATCCCCCCAGCTACAGCTCCGGCACCGGCACCACTCGGCTCCCGGTAGCCCCTGACCGGCGGGCTGGTATTACCCGGTATCACAGAAATATTTTGCTTCGTACCCGCGGCGTGGAGAGGGGCCCCGACTCTGTAGGACACTCTCTGTGCCGTCCTCTAGCTTGGCAGCCCCGTGTCCCCCCTTAAAGCAGCCGCGGGTGGGCAGGAGCCTCACAAAGCCTCGGGGACACGGTGTGGGGACATGGTGTGAGGACACTGTGTACTCCCGTGGGGCTCTCGCCTGGCCTGGCGCCAGTGAGACGGGACACGCTTCATCGCTCTGAATCAGCGCCGCCACATCCTGGCCCGGAGCCGGTTTTGGCAGCCGCAGGGAGCGAGGATCCCGGCACGGGCTGCACCTGGTCACCGGTGTCCTGTCCTTGTCTGTGACCCGGACACCTGCAGCATCCCTGCCCCGTCCCGTCTGTCCCCAGCAGGGACCGCACCGTCCCCAGCCCGGCGTACCCGGAGCGCTCGCACCCCGCTCGCTGCCAGCTCCCCCCGCCGCACATCCGAGTCCTCAAGCTGTGCTGCCAGTGCTCTCCCACACACACACACTGTCCCCGGTCCCTGCTCGCCGGGCTCACATGCTGGCAGTGTCCTCGGTGCGCTGCCAAGGCACGCTCCGCTCCCTCGGGCCTCAGCCCCCGTTCCCCGCAGCTCCTGTGCCCACCTCTGAGCAAGGGAGCCCTTCCCAACGGTGCCATTTCCCATCCTGCTGGCCTCAGGAATGTGTCTGCGATGCCCTGGCCTCTGTCTGGAGCTCAGTCGTGGAAGGGACTGGCATCATCCCGCGGGGCTTGGCCGGGCAGGCTGCAGCGATGCCAGGGGACGGGAAGGGGTGCTGGTCACAGCCGCAACCCTCCTTCCCTCTGTCCCCTTTCCTGCTCCTCCACGGGCTGCACACCCCGAGCACTTCTGCCTGGGATAGCAACTTCCACAGGGCTCCGGAGCTTGGCCCTGCCCAGGTCACTCCAGCAGCCAGGATGTCACCTTCTCCAGGCAGAGATGCTTCAGCCTCTGCTCACTTTTCCCCAGTCCCCTCTCTCTGCTCTCCTCATCCCCCAATACCCCCTCTTAAGATACTACAGAAATTTCACGTATCCATCAGCAAACAGCTCTGGAACCATCCACTTTTTAACAACCTGGCAATAAAACCATGGATTGCTGTGCCTGCATCAACCCCGTGCGGCCTCGCTGACAGTAATTGGGACCCCAGAAGGGAGGACACAGAGGGGCAGGGCTGGGTCTCCAGGGGCCCTCTCTGCCCCAACCATTCTGATGTTCTCTTCAGGCTTGCTGAGAGCATGAGAACGCTGGGAGGCTTTCAGCTCGGCTCTGCAGGGCTCCTGGGACAGCAGGCAGGGTGTTATCCATCTGTGGAAAGGCAATGGGGAAAAACTTCATCCCCTCCCGCTGGGCCATTGCCGATATCGAAGCGCGTGGGGGAAAAAGAGCCGAGCGACCTCCGAGTCACATTCAGGGCTATAAAAGGAAGCCGGGTCTCCAGCGGGGCGCCTCTTCCACAAAAGCAACCGGAGGATGAGGGGGCTGCGAGCAGAGCTGAGAAATAGCTGCCAGGCAGCAGGAGAGGAGCCTGGAGCGCTGAGCGAAGTGCGAGGTGCACATATGCTCTCTGTTTCTGCACAGCTATGTCTTTATGAAACCTGCCCCAAATTGTGTCATCTATTTTGAACGGCACAGAGAAATACTTTGATCTGCCTCCACCAGCCCTGGCTGCGGTTCAGGCACCAGGAAGGGGCTGCCATACAGATGGCTGATCCCAAACCCGTGCCATGGAGACGCAGGAGTGGGGATGCTGGGCCAGTATCTGCATCTGGCTGCCCACAGCAAGGGCATGATTAGTCCTGGGCACACCGTGGAGAAGTGCACAGGTGTCCAAGCTCTCCAGCACCTTCACACCAGATACCAGCACTGCTTTGGAGCCTCCAGGCTGGACAGGCCATCAGCAGCTCTTGGGCAGCACACCCCACATCACCCTGGGGCTGGACCTGCCCCTTCCATGATGCAAAGCAGATCCTCACCCTGCACCAGCACCTCAACCCCTGCCCCAGAGGCAGCCCCCCACACCCTATCCAAGGGCTCCAGAGCAGAACAGAGAGCAGAAGGCACCATATCCCTCCAGACACGCCATCCCACAGTCCCTACAGGGTACGTGACCCCCACATTTGGATCTTATGCTTTTTTCCCTCCCTTCCTCCTCTCTGGAGCTATTTGTCTTCCCAGGATGGCAACAGCTTCTCTCTGGCGATGCAGTGACCACTCCAGGAAGTGCCAGACAGGAGAGGAGGACAGAAGGGGCCAGGAAATGTGGAAGCCTGGTGCCACTGCTAGTGGTGGGGCTGAACAGAGGGGTACTGGCTGTTCAACTGGGTCTTACCCAGCCCGAGGACACAGCAGCACCCAAAACGTGTGCCAAGACCCCAGGGGAGACATCAGATTTTCCAACCCCCCCAGAATGGCTGAGGCAGCACACGAAAAGGAAGGCAGGCAAGGAAAGGAGAGCTCAGCCAGAACTCTCCTCCTCACCCCAGAGAGGACAAGTGCTGACATCCATCGGCGCTGTGGATGCTGGGGCTTGGGCACGGCTCAACCACAACCACTTCCTGCAGTGAAATGACAACAGCCCAGCCCTGGGGGTACCTGGCAGCTGGAAGAGGAACCATCTCAGAGCCCATTTCAGACTGGCTGGGCCTCTGAACCAGAGCAGCTCAGAGCTCACCTGTCACACAGACAGGAGCTGGGGCCAAGCCAGAACAGGTGTGCTGAAGGAAGGTAGAGGGAACAGGAAAAGGGAGTAGTGCCAGCACAGCCCTGGGCATTCACAACTCACAGGTGCCCTGACAGTTCTTTATTGTCCTCTGAGCTGCGTGGCAGCTCAGCCACGTCCAGCACAGGAAAGTCACCTCCTGCACCTGCCCTGGGAGGCAGCACCAGCACCTGCAGCGATACCAGCGAGTCCCACTCTCAGCCTCTTCTGCTGCTACCAGCAAAGTCCAGTCCTCAGCCTCTTCTGTTCCTCTGTGTCTCGCCAGCACTGCCATGCTCATCTGCTGCAAAAACCCTGCCTGCTCCAGGCAGCTCCACGGCAGCCACGGAGTCTTGGCACCAGCACAGAGCACACGACGGGCACGCGGGGACGGGCTCAGCCAAACGTGCACCAGGGGGTCTCGTTTGTGTCACAGTCCAGCAAGATATTAAGGACAGTGCAAGGGGCTCCTGCCACGCTCAGATCTGTCCGTGACTCGATTCGGTACCTCACGTTGTTCAGGCCTCCCTCCCGATCCACCTTAAACTGCTCCTGAGGAAGAGAAAGACTGCTCAGCCCAGGCTGGAAAGGGGAAGCCTCCAGTGCCTGGGGAAGGAGCCAGAGCTGGCAGAGGAGGACATGAGCAAGGAAGGCTCAGAGCACGTGGTGACCCCAGCCCCAATCTCCCGTGGTTCCCCTTGACCACAGGTCTCACCTGCTTCTGTGCAGCAATGCGCTTCTGGTCTCTCTTCCTCCAGGCTGGGTCATGCAGGTGCTGGAAAGTCTCGTATCCAGTTGTGATTCCAGAGGGACGGCGAACCTGGGAGAAAAGCAGAGATTCTGTAAAGCTACTGAAAAACTCCTGCACCTGCGGCTAGAGAGCAGGGCTGCCTTCCCCAGATCCCAAACTGGGTGGCCATAGTGGGGGCCAGGTGAAAAGACTTAAAAAAGGGCAATTTCAAGCCAGGAGGGTGCAGAGACCCCTTACCTGGAGACCAGCTCCTTTGATACGTCGATAAAACTCATCATCCTCCCGTCCCCAGCCCCAGAAGCGGTTGGACATGCCATTGCACTGGAAGGAGAGCAGCACCATACCAGCCAAGGTCAAGCACAACTCCACAACCTCAGAGGAGCAGACACCAGCCCAGCCTCCCCTGTCCTGCCCCTCAGCAGCTCAGATCACAGGCTCTGTCCCCACACACCATCCTGTCCCCAATTCCCAAGCTGACCGTGACAATGTCACAGCTCCTACTCCAAACTGCCCAGGACATCCCACCCAGGAGCTCACCAGCTCGTAGTGCTGCTTGGTGAGCAGCAGGATGCCACCCACATAGGTCTTGTAGTGGTAGAGCGGGTGCAGCTCGGGGGATGCCACGTGGAAGGGCCCTGCCTCTGGGAAGCTGTAGTCCAGGTGCTCATTGAGGGGCAGGAGATCCACGTCATGCATGGCGATGTAGTCGGTGTCATTGCCACTCTCCAGGAAGCCCACGTTGATCAGGGATGCCCTGTTAAACCTGCCAAGGGACTGGGGGCTCTCAGTGCCACGCACAGCAGCCACTGTGTCCCTACACACCCCTCTGCCACAATCATCAGTGCTCGATGTCTGATCCAAACACACACAGCATTCCATCCTGCAACAGCACCCCTGCTTCTCCCTGCACAGTGAGCTGCAGGTGACAGCATTTCCAAACACCCCATGGCCTGTCTTTGACTTCCAGAGTCCCCAGATGTTTGCTGCTGCACACCTGTGACACTGGGGAGAAAGCTGAAATGCCTGAGGATAAAGGATTCTATGCTAAGATTCTATTCTTGCTAAGGAAGAAGGAAGCAAACCACCACTTTGTCCATCTCTAAGCTCTAGAATGAACATCTCTGGGGAGAGCACCACCCCTGCCATCACTGCCCTGATCCTCTGCAAAACCCTCCCAGAGCTTCGGGAAGGACTGCCTTGGCTACCTGAAGTGATCCACTTGGTTGAGGATGAAGATGCGGTGGCGGATCCTCTTGTTGCTGAGGAAGCGGTGCATGTAGGGCACGAAGGCCAGCAGCTCCTCGAAGCGCTCTCGGAAGGGCACCAGCAGCGCCAGCCGGTGCGGGCCCCACGCCGGATCCTCCTCGGGGGGCTGCAGCGGAGCTGGGGCCGGGCAGGGCTGCCGGGGAGCCCCCCGCTGCTGCCCACCCGCTGCCGGCTCCTCTCCCGAGCAGCTGAGCTGCAGCCAGAGCAGCGAAGCGAAGCCGAGCAGCAGCGCCAGCAGGAACACCGGGAAGGCGGAGAGGCGGCCGGGGAAGAGCCGCAGGAGCGGCGGGGACCTGCGGGATGGGCGCGGGGTCAGCGCACGGTGGGACCCCCGCATCCCTTCACACCGTGACAGCATCCCCCAAATCCCAAATCCCCCCGGTCCCGGCGGGCTCACCCTCCGCCGCGCAGCCGGAGCGCGTCCCTGCGGCGG